>MU388768.1:0-286119 GCA_022578815.1 Xylariaceae sp. FL0016
TAGCTTTCCCTGGGGTGCGCTTCTTCCGCCACCCCCCCCCCCCCCCCCGCCCCCGCCCCCCCCCGCCCCCCCCCGCCCCCCCCCCCCCCCCCCCCCCCCCCCCCCCGCCCCCCCCCCCGCCGCCCCCCCCCCCCGCCCCCCGCGGGCGGGGGGGGGCGCGGCCCCCCCCCCCCCCCCCACATAGGCAGGTAGATACTTCGGCAGAGGCAGTATCGCACCCTACCTGCTCGTGTCCGTACGTAGTAGAGAGCAAGCAACAGAACGTGGGTATGTAGCATGTGGCCAGGTCAGATCAGCTACCAGAGCACCCCTCGCTTGTTTGCAATTCTACAGTCTCCTGTACGTGTAGTGTAGGACAGTGCACATTCAACCCCATACCTAGCCACATACATACCACAATGTGATGAGAGGGCCTCATGCAAGTGCAATTTAGAGGTTAGGTGACCTCCAGTCTGTATGGATTCGTCCCTGCATGGGGCATACCTAAACCTACTCAAGCGTGTATATACCTATATAATCCCGTCTGGTTCTCGACACAACGTGGATCAACATCTTGAGCGGCAGACTTCCCCAGTTCTTGGGCACCGAATTGCTATAATTCCCAGGGTTTCCGTTCCGATTCGTACATGCCTGCCTGCCTGCTATAATCTCCCACCTCTGCCACTGGCGAGACTCATCATCGGAATCTTCCAGTTGCGGCGTTACCTGAACTCGAACCCGTCTGAATAACCGACTGCCGAAGTATCTAACGTTGTGTTTCCCAAGCAGCCAACTGATGACATATGTAGGTAGGCACCTCCATCGTGCCTCTAAAAACTGTGTACCCCATACCTTACACGAGGCATGTAGCACTGGGAATGTGCCGTACCGCCACAGGGCTGGGTACCTGAGGCAGAGGAGCTCAACAACATGAATCTTCCTCCTCCATCTGCCCTTCGATCCCCTTCCGAGAACACGTAACCATTCAAGAGCTGACTGATCGGTTAGTGTAAGGACAGGGTTGCATGTTCCTTATGCTGAAAGCTCGTGAAGACTGGAGGTTCGGTAGGAGGTTACGGTCGGTACCTAGGAGGTGACCTACTTGCGAGAGGTTAGGTACCTAGGTATGTTAATGGCAGTTGTTATACCCCTCTTTTCGGACCCCTATCCTGATTTCGTCCCTAGCTCGTCTTTAATTTTCCTTCGTTCTTTCCCATCCTCGCCGTTCTTCGCCGACCCGACATTTCAATACTTGCCCGCTCTAGGTACCTAGGAAGATAGCATGCACTGACGGCACTGCACAGCAGGTGGTATTGGATTACAGCACTTCGCATCACCGCTGAGACCACGCCTGTGCATATCTCGCAGAACAGGCCCTCACTCATTGCTCATTCAAATCCAATACAAACGCATCTTCATACTTGTTACATTTTCTCTCCGGTCCATCGCTTCACTTGTGGCAGACGAGTCTGGAGTCTGCGCCTCCGTTTCTGGGTTTCTGGGTTTCTAGGACAAGCACCCACTCACGGACAGTCCGTCGCTCGAGCCGAACCATCTTATCTTTTTTTTTCCATTCAAGGCTACCTCCCAAGGATCAGACCACGCCGCGGTCAACACCCAAACAAATAGAGCCCTGGGCCTCACTTATCCGGACTCATCGTCGCTCTCAACGTCATCATCGTCATCTAGGGCTGCCCTTTTCCCTAAGACATTGCATCGCCTATGCTACGTTGGATGAGGACGACCGCAACGGCCGACATCCAGCGACAGGTCCCTGCCTGCTTGTCGTTTGCCGCATAGAGTGGTAGATAGACACGGGCCCTGCTGATCAATTCCCCTCCTGGTTGCCAGCTCATTGCGCCTCATGAGGCCGTGAGCGCAACCTTGGTCGAGACGATTTCAACCTGTCCGCCATGCCTTCCCGCCGCCCTCGCTACTATCACCAGCCTGCGTTTGTCTTCCCTCGCTCTCCATCTTTAATCCTATACCTCTCGGGATCGCGCAACGGCTAACTCTTCCATTCATGCGCTCAGCCGAGAATTCCACGTTGTTGTGTTAGGCGCAGGTAAGCGTCGCGCGTGCAGCCACAAGCCACACACGAAGCGATCGCTAACGCTGTGATTCCAGGTGGCGTTGGCAAGAGCTGCCTCACAGGTACGACGCTTTCCTACGGCTCATTCACGTAGCCCGAAAAGCAACGACGAAAGCTTGGTTTTTTTTTCTTGTTCGCCCTGTTGCTTTTTTGTCTGACCGGTTTTGGTATGTGATAGCTCAGTTTGTCCACAACGAATGGATCGAAAGCTATGATCCTACCATCGAAGATTCGTATCGCACCCAGATCGCGGTTGATGTGAGTTGCCCCGCGCTCTCATCCGATTGGCTTCGAAGCCCACCCACGACTGACATTGTTTACCCGCACAGGACCGCCAGGTCATCCTGGAGATGTGAGACCTTCCCATCGCCCTGATTCCTTGCATCGCCCATACTGATCTGAGACAGTCTGGATACCGCGGGGACGGAGCAATTTGGTTGGTCAATTCTTAGTGCGGCTGTCCGCGAGCCCTTACTAATCTGGCCCCAGTTGCCATGAGAGACTTATACATGAAGACTGGCCAAGGATTTTTACTCGTTTTTAGCATCGACTCTACCTCATCTTTAAGTGAGATAGCCGGTCTCCGCGAAGAAATCATTCGTATCAAAGACGATGAGAATGTGCCTATAGTCATCTGCGGGAACAAGGCCGATCTCGAAGAGTCGCGGACCGTTCCGCGAACAAAGGGCTTCGCCATCTCCCAGCGATGGGGCGCGCCGTACTATGAGTCCAGCGCTCGGACAAAGAGTAAGTGATATTCCTGTCGTCGTGAAGTCAAGCTCATTTAGGCCGTGTGAATTCTTGCAACCACTAGAGCGACGGCTAACCCTTTACAAAGCCAACGTGGATGAGGTCTTCATTGATCTATGTCGGCAGATGCTACGAAAAGATGATGCTGGAGAGGGACCCTTGGAAGAGGAGGACAAGTTCGACCCCTACTCGATATCTTACTACAAAAAGCGCCGGCGACGGAAGGACAGGGAGAGAGCACACGATCCGCACCGGCCCAGATGCGTCATCCTATAGTTGTGCCATAAGGTGAAGCCCCGGGCCTTCCAAGTGTTATGACAAAACCTGGCACTCGAGGACCCCTGTAATCCGAGTCGAAGCAGAGCGACTCAACTAGACGCTGTGTCACGAATATCTGACGACCAAAATCCACGCATAAAATCTAGGACCCGACAACATTACATTCTACGACAGCGGATCTAGTGCTAGTTTTAGAGAAATTAGTTTCTAGAATGTGGCATAGATGGTGGGATGTCATCATTTCCGGATGACAAAATCTAAGTCGTTAGGCATAGGGATGGAATACTCCTCTACGGCACACGGAGAGGTTTACATCGCTGCCTACTTAAACTCACCATGCGCAAGCGTTATATCACCCTTTCGAAATACTCTATGTTATTCATACCCCAAAAGGAAGAAATGATCAGGCATTGGTACCAGATATATATACTCTTTTGAGTACCCAAAGCATCAGCTTTGGTAAACGGTCAGCCAGTTGTTTCGACGATCTGTCCCAAGATTTGTCTTGCATTTAGCGGCATATAGAAATCCTCCTAATATGACTATATTGAAGCGACTTGAACCAATACCCAAGGGACTTGGTAGGTACGGTACTTATCATTTTAATAGCGAGCTCTTCGAGCCTCAGCAACTTCGCACTAAACTCCGCATGAGGTTGTTTCACGTCACACCCGCTTCCCTCAAGAAAACAGATATTCACACCCGCAACTCCCCCCTCACTCTCGCCCAGTCTCCCGGTTCTGCAACGACACTCCAAACACGCATGCCAAACCCGGCCAAATAAGCCGGTCCGTCCCTCAATACGTAGGTGCGATAGATAGATACGCAGCTCAAGCTGACTCAGCACTATACCACTACTACCTATGCTCAAAGAGACCCATTTTCCAGGGCATGGCACACCATGGCTGTTGGTGACGCTGTTGGTGATGCAAAATTTGCCTCTGCATACGGGGTGCCACAATGGCATGGGCTCCCGCATGCACAGCACCATTGACTGCCACTTCACGTATCATCTCACATCTCATATCTTACTCATCTCCTGAGCCCCCTTTTTACCCCAGCTGGTAGTCTAGGTACGTAGGTAAGCAAAGTTTCCCCAGCATACCCGCTATTCGGGCCGTGCCGCTTCGCTTGCTGCTCGCCGGCCCGGAGAATTACTACGAGGCGAGAGCGAGATAAGACAAAAGGGTCAGACAGGATGCTCGGTGAACATACTGGAAGCTGATATGCATATTGTAAGGTAGAGGTCCTGAATTGTTATATACTGTATCTGTTGCTACCACTAATCTTGCTTTGCAGTAGTTTGTTGCGCAGACGTGACAATACTTGACATTGGTACGGGCAACACTCCCACCTCCGCGCCCACGAACCACACACCCACGTCATATACGGCCCACGCAGATTCGGCTGCGCCAATTGGCTTTCCTTCCCCAACGAGCGGGCGGCAGGCAAAGCGGAGACGGGTGATTGGTACAGCGGACTAGCGAGGTAAAACTGTCATACGATTGATGCCAATGCCCTCCAGCCAGTGTGCACCATGAGCGTATGTCAGATACAGACGCGAGGCACTTCCCGAGGCGATCGCGAGGGCGAGGGCACGCGGCAAGTAGGAGAATGCGGTTGGAGGTTGTGTGCCAGCAGAGGCTCCAATGAGACATCTGCCGGCACTGCCTCGACGGCAAGACTGCGGCGGTGGCGCGGGCAGTCTTGACACCGAGAGACTCGATATGGAAAGTGCTTCAAGCAGAATCGCGTGAATCGAGCGGACCTGGGCAGATATTCTCGTGTGTATGGGCAATCCGACTACTTTGAAATGCGTGGCCGGCATGCGTTCGGCACTGCAAAGTGGAGCTGCTTGGCAGCATTCTCATGATCTAGCCGACGAAGGAATGTAAAATGGTACCCAAATTCTGCAGTCATGCGACCGCGGCATCGTTGCCGAATCGGTGTGCAGAAAGGGCGTACGCGCACACGCTTCTGCTGTGCCGCAAGGCTGCACTACGGATGATGTTGGGTAAGGCTCAGAGCGCGCCGCACATTGGTTCGGCAAGATCCGGATTCCGGATTCAAGGTCCATATAACTCAAATTGACAAACTATGCCAGCTCTCAAGCCATATCACACATCTGGGCCGAACGGAATTCGGAAGCGCGTGCTGATAGATTTTCACGCTTTGGCAGACTTGGCCTCGACATAGCGCTGGAGAGTCTTATGTTGCAAAGCTCGCTGCTCGTTAATAATCTCCCATAGTTCTTCATTTTCTTTCTGCAATTCTGCATTCCCGACGATGTCAGACGCTGGCTCTTCGAAAGCAAGTATAGCCTTCTCCAGCACATCGTCAGGGATGCCCTTGGAGCTGACCATCTTATCGAATCTCGATTCCTCAACAAGGTCAGCGTCCATCTGCGATGTGAAGTTGTAGCTCGTGCTACCTAAGAAGGGCTTCAGCACCGTGACGGGTTTCGTGCCTCGCGATGAGGGAAATGGTGACACAAAGGCTATGTTTGTGATGGAAGCATTTAAATTCGCAACCTCGGTCGAGTCGGCCCGGTTGCTAAGGTCCCATCGAAGGACCTGGCCCCGAGGATGACCCGACAATAAGATCGTGCCGTCGTGGTTCAAACCAAGGCACGACGCTGGGCCAGCCTCTTGGGGCACGGTAGCAAACGGAGAGGAAACCTGTACAGCAGTAGAGCGATCCTCTGTACTCTGGTGTCCAATCAAGGCCTTTTCCGAAAACAACTCAATGGCGTGCAATGAGCCATCTTCAGATGCAACGTAGAAGGCTCGGGCACAAGGATCCAGACTTAGGCACAACGGTGAGCTAGGGAAAAGCAGAGTACGGAGAGCGATGCCCAGCTGGTAGTTCCAAATGACGCATGATCTGTCTTTGCTTGCCGAGACGCAGATGTTTGTGTCTGGGTTCACGCTCTGACCCAGAGCAAGCGAGGTGATGGCAGCCCTATGATTAGACAGTGTCTCTTGAGGTTCATGCTCAATAGTCTTTTCGAGCTGTAATAGGCGAGAAAGTGACCAAACGTGGATGTTTGAATCATCGGAGCCAGAAACCACATGATAAGGAGTGGCAGCCACACACGTGATGGCTTGGACGTGAGATGCCGGCGTAGTAATTTGACGGCCAGTGCATATCTAGCAAGGATGTCAGCAAGTGCCATAAAGGATGCGGGCGTTCACTCTGTCTCAAAGTCTGACCATACCTCCCACACAATAAGTCTACCTTCTTGAGTCCCAAGGATGACCACATCGTCCAGCAGGACCAGGCTCCGAATGCGTTCCGGGAAGGTGGCCAGAGTCTCCTGATTGCCTTTGGCGCGGGAATAGACATGGACGGTTGACTTGTCTTCCTGGGCTGCGAATATGTGGGTGTCGCTGACTCCAAGAGAGTTGGTGGAGGCCGAGCTCTTCTTCAGAACAGCGGAAGTAGAATAACTCGGATGAAGGGTGTGCTCATATATGCCGGCATCCTTCGCAATAGCGGTATTGTTGGCCAAGGGCGGGCCGGAGGTCGCGGCGAGATAGCTTTCAGTCAGCATTTTGCTGTGAAGCGACACCCGAACAGTCGTGGCTGGAACTGAGACTTTTGATGACCAACGGTGATGGTGTCGTCGGCCGAAGTTTCAAGCGTTGGATGTTTTACCAATTTTTTTTTCCAGTTCTGGAATGTTTACTAAGATGGCTGGAAAAGCTAATAACTTGGGCGTGGAGGCGCTTCCAGTAGCGTTAGCTTCCAATGCGCTAGCACTCAGCCCCTGCTAAAAGCCCGGGAAACCCCGCCCACACCGTCGCGATCGTCCAAAAGGAAAGCCGTCCACTAGGAGGTAAGCTGCGGCACATGTGTCCACGCACAACCTACCCTATTTATTTTTACCCTAGCAGGAGACACCTCGCAGTCGGCTCTCCAGTTGGCACTTGGCAGTACATCAGCACTGTACTACTGCCCAGGTCGGAGCAGGTCGGAGGCAGGTAAGGTAAGTAGGCAAGTAGGTATGGTACGAATCTGAGCTTCAGCTGCAAGCTGCAGCTTCCTTATGGCGCTCCACTCCCTTCCTGCTAGCTCAGCTATGTAAGTACCTAATGTATGTGCCCAGGTCCCTGAAGCCACGAGCTCAGTGCATCAGATGGCTGCAAAGGCAAGGAACGGCAAGGACGGTCGCCGCGGCTCGTGCTATAAGCTCCGATTTAGTCCCCCCCCCCCTTAGACCCCTTCCCTCCTGCTAGGTAGGTATACCCAACTACCTACTTACTTACCTAAAGTACTTAACTCACCTATGAATTGTCGGCTTTCAAGTCCGACCTCCTCTCACCAGTCTGCCGACCGGCAATTGATTTGAACCTTAACGATGGACAATAAGTATTACCAATACCACCACTACGGCATCCATCCATCGCCAGGCCTGCACAGAAGCTACTTATATGTAGCTACTCCTATATTAGCCGCGCAGACAAGTACGATGCTATCTTGTCTCTCACCTAGGCAAGGCAATGCGCCGACCGTTACCTGTCATAATTCAGGCGTTAATCCATCCTCCTCTCCAGTTGCCTCTTTCCTCACCCCTTCTCCGGGAAAGACGCCGTGGCTTGGATGCTGTATGTCGATCTCTCTGGTGACACCTGTTTCAGAACGTTGCTTTTGCTCTCGATCAATCGACCGTCGGCCGCTTAGCTGCATTGGTATGCAACTTCGGGTCGCGACTCGTATCCAGAATCCATCTGCACTGCTCCTCGTGCACTGCGATGGCCTCGTACGCGGCTAGAAACATAGATCGCATGGTTCTTACTAACGCTATCTGCGGCATCCTTTATTGAATAGGGGGATAGCCTCTTAATCGTGCGTCTTGATGTGCTTTTCCTTAAGGTTGCTAAGACACTCCATGGTAGGCTTGCATTAGAGTGCCGCAGCTGCCAGCCCTTGACCTCAACTCCGGCGCGTGACGGCATCCTGGCGTTCTTCCAACGTGTGCCGTACAACTTCTCTCGAGGATGTCTGATTATTGAGGGCCCTGGGCACAATGTGGCCGCCCGCATCGTCGACTTTGCCGAGCTCTCAGCCCCGAACTCCGTACATACAGACCTGGAGGCACGGACATTCTCCCCATCGTACCCATCACACCCATGGTGCCATCGAGGCTATCTGATCACTTCGACAAGGGCCTCAGGCTTATCTCCACGTCGGGAAAGACACACGTAACGCGCCATGCAAGCAAGATGGTTGCTTATTGCCTAATACGTATGTCCGGTGGTGTGCGGAGGCTCTAGGCTCTAGGCGCTCAGCTTGCTTTTTCGTGTCTTGCGATGACGATGAACGCTTCCGATGCAACTGTCCGGCCACGCGATAGACTTGTTGACCTCAGAAATCGAGGAAGGCGATCCAATTGGCTCTAAAATACATACACACCAGTAGTCTGGAATAGATCAGGTTAGACAATTTCCAGAACAATGGCAGCGTCGTATCGCAGCTTCGCCCACCTGCATGATTCTCTGGGTTCCTGGCCAATGTGACTATTGGCAATCCCACCCTACAGGTGATCCCTTGGCAGACGGAAAGGGTCTTTCGTCCTTCACAGCTAGCTACCTTGCCTCGAAAGGCCATGTGGAATAAGTATAGGCAGTAGGGGCAAGCAAGGGCGGCTAGATCTGTGTTCGGAGTTGTGAGTAGTCCTGTCTCAAATCACATTTTGAGAGACCTTGTCTCGCCTAAGGCGGGATCTTCGTGTAGCCATCGCCATAACCACCCATGGCGACATTCTTTGTTCGCTGGATTTGTTCGGATGAGTTCCACATTTGGAGTTGTTCAGGTAAGTCTGGTCAGGTCTGGTCACCCCTGAATCCCTGATAACCCCCATCATCTGTGGAATTACGAACCCACCGCGTTGGAGCCCCGTTCCCGTGAAAGATCCCTGCTCACAGTGAAGAGCTAGACAGCTCAACCTTGACCTCCCTGGACTTTCCAAGCTCAGGTGGGATTCTTAACCCTGCTTCTTGACCGTTGAAAGGTTCGCCGTATCTTCTCTCTCTCTCTCTGTATGCTGTCTTTTTGCCTCCTCGATAGCCAAAGCAGAAAATGTATTCTTCCTCGTCCTAATTGCTCATCATCAATCTCTCGAATTCTCGTGGGGCGTGTGGGAACTCAACCCGGCAAGAGACGCCTTTCCTATATATACCTGGGCAATATATCCCGAAGACCGACATCATACTAGGGCAGCTGGTCGTATGAGGAACCAACACCCTCCGAATACTCCGTTGACCACCCTCATCACCACGAATTTGCAAAGACAATGAGCGTCACCATGCAGGTTTCTTCGGAACCTCTCATAGGCTTCGACTGCAACTTGCCGGAGCTATTGGCCGGGGACCTGGAATTACAAGGTCATGTTTTCAAATCGAAACATCTGACTGCGGGAGCTCCAGCGCCGGAACTGGCGGACGATGGAAGCAAAAGACGATATACAATGCAGACCAGCTCGGGGCCCGCACTCTCTCTTTCATCTCAACACCCGGATCCCCTCTCTAGGTCTAAGTCGTTGCAGGCCGTGGATCAGCAATACTCACAATTGTTCACATACACCGCAGAGTGGTCGAGGCGGGACAGTGTGTCAAGTAGCGAATTCTCTGGTGGCATGGAACCCCCCTCAGTAGGCACTCGTGATGAATCAGTGGTCACCGGACCAACCGCCTACGACTCGGACCTTCAAATTTCTCCCACATCATGTGATGCTCCTTCACCCACCCAAAAGTCTGCGCAGAATAGCTGGGTGGACCTTGAGCTTGAGCAAATGGCAGGATCATCTTCCGAACGACGACATAGCATGGTCGACATGGCTCCAACGTCTTGTCACTTCCTGCACAGCAACTTGGACGAGGATCTACGCAGTATGTCCCTAAGTTCCGTGGCCAACCGTGCCAACCTCGCCCAGTCGCCAACTTTCGGTTCTTCGCACCTGAGCATCACCAGTTCGCAGAGAACCTCAATCCCGCTGTCCTCCTCCGCAACTCCCCTGATTCCAAAGCGCCGCTCGTCACTACAACACAGGGACCTCCCGCGCCGCTCTCTCAAGCCACAGTTCCCATTTCCCAGTTCAATGTCCCGACCAAGATTCAAATCTAGTCACTCTTCTACCACCTCACCGCAGCGTCCTCAGGCGCAGGTACAGCAACTCCAGATACCCTACCAGGCCGACGACGAGCTGGACGACCGAAGGAGCCATTTGTCTCTTTCCTCTGATTCTAGTCTCGAAGAGGATCGCTATGACAGACCTGCCTACGCAAGCGGAAGCGGTTCCATGGCCCTGAACGTGATTCCGTCAGATGTCGACGTGGAACAGTGGCTCAACGACAGTTTCAATTTCGGACCTCAACTGCCGAGCCGCGACCAGAGCCTACTGTCACCACTTCCACTGTCCCGAGACATTTTGGACCGGATCAAGACCACCGTCAGCCAATTTCCAGACCTGACATTCACCTGCTCTGACACACCTGTCGAGAGAATCAGGTACCAAGCTCGACGGCTTCGCTATGCCGACAACTGCTTTCCCTTAGACATACAACCCGACCCACCGAAACAGACGTTCTTCTCCAAGTTAATTAATGGAAAGACTGCGAAGCCTACCTCGCTTGATAGCTACAAGAATGGTAAAAACAGCTCTGGCACTTTCGGCAGCATAGATAAGGGAACTGGACTGTCTCCTCCTTCTTGGGCAGGAGTTGCGAGACCTGACTGGGCAGCTATAAAAAACATATTTCAAGACGCGCCGGACTACTACTGCGACGCTCTGTATGCATACGTCATTATATTCAACTACGTTACTGCCCTGGTGCAACAGCTACCTTGCCCTCGTCCGCGGACCCAAGCTTCAAAGACCTCCGGTAAATCTACCACTGCTCCAGACCCCTACGACATGGATTTCCTCTACGACGACAATCTGAGCCTCAGGTCTCGCGCCTCCCGAGATGATAACCAAATTCCGCAGAAGGCTCTTTCCTTCCTGGGCATGCCTGTCACTCAGGATCTCAGTCCCCCAGCTACGGCTGCTACAGAAAGCGACCGCACGACCGCGATAACCTCGACGCAAACTCTCCGCAAAATGAAATCAAATAGAAACTTCCTCAGCATAGGCAGAGGTACGGATGTTGGCAAATTCGGAACGCGTGTCGAGCCCGAGCCCAACAAGGCGACGTACCCTCCTTCCATGGCTTCTGCTGCGCATCGTCCCAAGTCTTCGCGACGGCCGCCGACGGATAGCAAAAAGCCTTCGAGAGAGGAACAAGAACTTTGCGAGTTGCAGATAGGCCTTGCTCGCTGCATCGCAAGTCTCGTGACAACGCTCCGAGTAAACAGTCAGGCGGCCACCGCTATGCCCAACAATGGAGCAGGCCCGTCTACGATGGCGTCAAGCATGGATGTCTTCTTCATGCGCGCGCTGTGTGAGGTAGTCAAAGGGTCCGAGGAGCGCTAGCAGTACTCCACGCCCTTTGATTACCCATCCTAACCATATTGCGCTTCGATCACGGCGGCAGCAGCAGCACGGGGGCTTGCTGAGATACGCCGAGCGCCCCTCCAAAACTTTTCATGGTCTTCATCTGTACAGTTATTTTAATACGGCCCGACGGCTTTTTCTTTCTCCTTATTTCAGCCGCCTTTGCTTTTTTGCCTCCTGCAAGGCAGCCCCCTCACTCAGTGAGGGGCAATTGAAGACAAAGAAAGCGCCCAGTAGAACGAGAAGGACTGCATGCAATCTGACTCACTACGGCATGGCGCGAAGCATGGCGTCTCGGATGGAATATTGCGCCGGCTTTGGAATTATTGCCTCCCTCATACTGATATTATACCCCCTCTTTGTTCTGGCGTCGTGGCAGGATGCGGTTAGGCGTTTGGTTTTGGAATCTGCGTTTACATAAACAAGAGTCTAGCAAAACCCTAGCTCTTCACTTCAATATAGAGAATAGACACGTCCATGGCTTGTTCGTCATGATTCTGTTAGGTCGAGTTCGCGCTGATCTGTTGCTACCATTGGCCCATGATGCTTTGTAGGCTTGGCGTCAGAGTGTGGATGCAGAGGTAAGTATGTCAATATGTGTCTGTCATGTTACTGAAGTACGAATATTCATTCGGAGTGCGTTAGTGAACTGTGATTGAGAAGACTATCCACATAGGTGTGATCTACGGACATATCTCTGTCTATTTATTGTACAATGCCAACGGCAGTCAAGAATGCTAACGGCACCATCCAACGCCAGATACATACCGCTTGAAGTAATTTGTCGTCACCACTGGAGCAAATAACGCCAGACCCTGACTACGCTGGTGAATTCCTTGTCCTTGTATTCCTTTGCGTAACCATCGACGTGCCCGTGGGTCGAGGCACGCGTGTTCCGATGATCCCGGGGAAACCCGTCGCGTACCTCGGAACTCTCCCGCCACGATAAGTGTTCGCCGGTGAGTTTTGGACTTCCTGTCCCAGGGTACTGGCGGTAGTACAGAACGTATTAAATGAGGTCCGATGGACGGCTTTTTCCGGGCCCCTGGCCTCGGTGACCAACTGATTGACGCACGGCACCAGGTCTCTGCGGTACAAGTTGTCGACCCGTTGGAGGAGCGGCTGAAAGGCTCGAAAGAGATTGTCCTGTGCCGTGTCTCTCTGTCTTTGGCTGGCCGCATTGAGTACGGTCGGATCTCTCATGTGCGCCAGTCTCGCGTTCTCGAGAATACTGACTCGCCAGTTGATGAACTCGTTAATGAAGCTGGCTATATAGTCGAACAGGGGCGGGATATCACTTGGAAGGCCGGTATGAGAACCCATGCAGGTTGCTACACGTTGTCAGTCTCTCAGCCGCAGACGAAAGCCAACAATCGATACTACTCACAGAGTTGTTGGGCATCCTCAGGTGCGAACCGACATAAGCTTTGAAACAACAATCGATCCTGAGCATTAAAGCCATAACTTCCCACAATTTGCGTATTGACGAGCCAGCAGTCATTCTCAATATTGCTCTCGTGGACAAGCTTGTTTGCGGAGTTGCCCTTGGCCCTGCCGCGGCCAGTATTTATTGCTCCCCTCCGTTCGTCTGGATCGTCTTGCAGCGCGTGATTTAAGAATCTATACCTGACCTCGGCCCAGTGCTTGGCCCAGTCGAACAAGGGATTCAGTCTGTTGCCAAAGGTGTTCCAGCCATGAAGGTAGTTTTCGTTGACCAGCTTGCTCAGCCAATCGTCAAGGTCATCTACAATTATGCGGTCCAGCAACGGCTTCGTCCATAGAGTTTTATTATCCCTCTTGCGTCTGAATTGGACCGAGGATGATAAGACTTGCAGAAATCACGGATCCGAGGGTGAAATAATAGTAGAAATAACTCTCGGATCCGGGTACATCACTCGTCCCAAGTCAATCAGCTCGTACATCTCTTTGAATAATTCCCCGGCACTCTCGTTGCCCTTCAGGGTGACTTCCTCTGCCCTGAGGGTTTCGGTGGCATCTGCACTCCTGCGCAGCCCACGCCGCACGTAATCTCGCGCCTCCAACACCCTTGCTCCAACAAACGCTTGATAGAGATCCCTGATGGGGCCCGGAGGCATATCATCGTAGTTCAGCGGGATCTGAAGTCTCTGCGCATACGCTTCGAAAAGCTCCCCGAAGTCTTCGCGGAGGCCACCACCTCCTCTCTCCGCCAGTCCCCTCACATAGAGCGCAAGGTTGTAGGTGCCATCAGGTGCAGCCTCATACTGGTGTCCAAGGCCAGGACGTTTCAAGCGCCAGTGAGATCCGGGCCTCTTGAGAGTAGAATAGGGCTCGACTCTCCGGTTGTGAGGTGGCTGGTTCTGGTTTCTGTTCGTAGCCTGGCCCTGTGCTTGGTTTTGCGGCTGAGGTGTACCCGTGCTCCCGCGCGTTGCTCTGCGGCCTTGAACTTGATTTGGAGGCTGAGCTGGTGCTGTGTTTTCGCGTGCTCTGCGACGCATCATTTTTGGAACGTATCGGGACTTGAAAGTACTTGTTTTATTTTTCTCAGTTACTATGGTTTTTTTTTCTGAAGGATACAATGTGATACTACGCGATTTGACAATATTGTAGATTAATGGCTCATGGTATAATGAATAAAAGCATGTTCGTAGCACAATGACTTGGCTGTTCAAGCCGGATGCGGCAAGATGAAGGAGCTTCTTTGACGAGCTACCTTTCAAGAACCAATCATATAATTTCCATGCACTGATCCTGTCATTGCGGAATTGAGACACAAAGGACTTTATTTGATACGATCATTAGTCAAGAGACCAAAATAAGTCTAGTCAAGTCAGATTGGGCAGAATCAACCCGACAAGGTGCTACAACGACACCTGCTAATATGGTGTGATGAGCCGGTGTCACAAAATGGTCTTCCGTTGAGGTGTCAAACAGCTGTGGTTTGTGTATCGTCCCGCACATTGGCCCTTCGTGTCATCGTTGCAGCGTAGCAGGAACGGGGGACAGTCTCAAAATTACCGGTGCTGGAAAAACAGCAAGTATAGTAACAGCCGTGGAAAACTTCGTTGACACCATACCCTAGTATAGTACGGGTCCCAAATAACTGCTTAGAGTTATGACGCGCTATCATCACCCGATTCGTAATTATATATGAAAAGCCAACGACCAGAAGCGAGCCTTTCTCTTTCATTATACTGATCATGATCGTCATTATTTGGGCTGATATCTGCTTCGAAAAGCGTTGCCAATGGTCCCTCTCAGGCTGGCTATGGTACCGCCGTCTTGCATCTTGCTCGCTAAGGCTTCTTCCAAAGCTGACTGCGTAACGGACGCATCTATACATGATTAGCACAAGAGGTTGTGTTCACATATGGGCTAGTAAATACCATCAAGATCGCTGAAACTGCTTCCCATACTAGGAGTTCCATCGCTGTCGCGCGAGTAACCCTTGCCCTTGCCCCCTGGACTTCGACCAGCAAGTTCCATAGTCCGCCGTGGTGACAATGGCCCACTTGGCTGTTTGTCCGATGGCCTCTTCGGCACTGGAGCTGAGCTCGTAGACGAGTCAGACGTCTGCGACTTATGTACTCGCTCCCGTGTTGATCCCTTAGAAAGTCTCTTACTGAAGTCGCGAGAGTTACCACGCAAGGTCGCGCTCAGATCGTGCTGTCCACTTGATCCCTCCGCGCGCGCTCTGTACGGAAGGAATGCCGGCTCAGTGTCATCATCGTCATCATCGTCTGCGAATGAAGATGCCGTATCGTTACTCTGGAATCGTGGCGGACGCCGAATGATTCTCGATTGCGCAGGACTCGAGTCTGATGACGAAGCGGAGCTAGACTCAGCCGGACCCGGAGAGGTAGGGTCAGGATCTTGATCGTCCACAGCCGTAGCTATGGGAAGTGATGAAAGACGACGTCTCGAGGTATCGGTGCTGGGTCTCGCTGCAGCCCTACTGCTTGCTCCTAAATTCCGGGTGGTGAAGACGGTAGTGTTGGCTGACGACGTACGTGTGGAGGTCGGCCGCGGCGTGCTTCGTACAGGAGTACCCGGAATACTCGCATCATTTTTCGGCAACGGGGACTCTTTGCGTATTGATAGGGATGACGGAGCTCGAGGGCGGCTATTTGATTCGGCGCGTCGTAGGGGCTCGACTGAAAAGGGACCCTCGGGACCAGGCTGGGGGGAGGGGGCGGATGAACCCTTAGCTGCGGCTGCAGCCTTACGCATCTGCGCTCGCACTTGAGAGGCATGACGCTCTGTGAGCCAAGCAACTTGTTGGAGGAGAAAATCGACAGTGACTTGGAATTGAGCGGCGCTGGAGATGGTGAGCCGAAGCGAGTCCTAGATATGAATTAGAACCTACATGTCATTCCCTGAGTGTCATATTAGTGATCCAACGAGCTTTCACTTGCGCCGAAAGAGCTTACAGTCGATCTCAGTCTTGGAAAGACTAGAGATAATCTTCCATAATGCCTCGTCCTTCGAGGAATCCCAGTTCACCTACATAACGGCTCAGCGTCGTGCAGCGCGGCATCAGGTGAAGTTGACATGGAAAGGCACTTACAGGTGGGGGATCAACAAAGTCGCCCCTAGGAAAGGGGAGTCGGACGAAGACCGTGTAGGTCGGTTCGGACTGTGAAGAGGCCATGTCATGTCATCGTCTCTGACGCTTACCATTGAAACCTGGAAAGTCGTAAGGCTGTAGGAGGCAAGTGGTAGATGTGTGTTGACTTGAAGCAAGCGATGTAGGCATGGACTGCATGCGTATGCCACTATAAGTACAGAAGGTAAGGTGATAGATAGATAGGTCAGATAGCGGTATCCATCCAGTGCTTTATCACTCAATCGGTGTTAGAGCTCTTATCGATAGTGTACGAAAGTGGGCATCTACCTACACACTGTACCTACTAACCAAGTACATAGGTACTCTGTCAAGCCAAATTCACTCTGCTGTGCAATGTACTATCCCCCATATGGTCTCCTCCTCCCAAGCCTTCCAAGTAAGCTCCCAGCACTAGCCCATCAAGATACGGTACACCACTATCATGCACATGGGGCACTCTAGGTAGCTACGATACCCCAAGATGCCAAGCTCTGCTGTTCCCCACCAAGTCCTTTGAAATGAAGTTCCCACCAATCTTTGACACTTCGACATTCATGCTGATTCTATTGGATCGTATGATTGCCGGTGCTACTCATCAAAATATCCGTAGGTCTTAATAGCTTTACAAAAGAGAAGTTTGCATTGCTCTAAGGACACCACCAAAGTCAAAGCTCTGTCCCACGAGGGTCACCCCGCGATCTTCAGCTGAAATGCTCATTGGCGACCGATGATCGCATCCTCCAAGCGGAGGGTGGTTGCTAATGACAACGCTAGAGCCGATCAAAGGGAGAATCGAAGGAGGGGATAGTAGCACCGGCTCACTGTTGTCGTAACGCTGTAATAGGTACACCAGGATCTCTCTACTGCACTGCGGGTCGTCACTTTGGCCTTCTATTTACTTACTTTCTTTGTTCGCAAGTCCGCGCTGAGACCATCAACGTGTTGGTAGATCGAATCTTATTAGGTACTTTAAATTCTTGGTTACGTTCTTTCCCGTATGCTCTTCACTGTGCTGGAAATAAGCAGTTGACCTACTTTGCAACTACACCCCGCGCTTCTCACGCCTGTTTGTGCCATCGTCGCACGCTCTAACTCACGGCGCGAAACCCTTCAGTGTCGTATCATAGTCAGCTTAGAATTTCGAATAAATCCAGAGGGTCTGAATCGCGCATCATCCTTATTCTTCATATTCACCGTACAATAGCGGGGGTAGTCACCGGAATATGGAGGTATGTTGCTTGCTCTTCAAGACAGCAAATGTCGGGTTATTCACATCCATACTCTTTTAGGGGATGGTCAAGCGTGGCTTTCCCAAGTGGACGCAGACCCCGATTCCTGGGTTTGAGCTCTCACCAGCAGGGCTCATCGCCCTAGCTGACCTGGGCACTATCGCACAGAGGACGAGGATTGCTGGTGGATCATCATGGCTGGATGCTCTGCTCTTGGCACCAGGTCTGCACTATCAACAGGCCGCCGATGCCCTCCAGGACAGCACGTCATCTTATAGTGCCGTAGAGCTTTTCGAGGGCAAGTCGTCGACGTACGGTATAGCAAACTCAGCCACGCTAAACTACCTACATCGTGTCGGGCAAACAGGCCAAAAAGTCATTGTCGACGTAGGCATGATGCCGGAGAGAAGCTTCTCTTGGGTCAATAAGAGGATAAGTAGCGGTAAGCAGCGCGCGGTAATCTGGCAGGATCAAGGGGCTGACCTGGGGTGGCTTTCGCATATACTGTATCTCGCTAGTCCCGTGTTGACAGTATTGGCCTTTGTCTTCATGATCCTTCTGCGAGAGTGTAAGCCTCATCCCCTCCTTTCGTATTATTTATGCGTATTTCCAGCGATATCATGACTCACAGGACACCAGGGTGGGGTGTAGGGCTTCTTCTTGCACTAATGTTTTCACGCGTATTGAATATTTGGGTGATCAAGCAGCGCACCAAACCGCCCAGTCAACCGCCTTCTTCGAACACTGTTATCGCTGGCGAGGTCACGGAATACGTTGTGGATCTTGGCGATGGGCGTATCGTTCACCTTCGCGGATTGGCCGAGGACCTCCAGGCTATCACGACATCCTCATGGCTGTCAGCCAAAACTCCCATTGACGGCTATCTCGAGGCCATGGCTAAGCTGACCGTCTTCCTGGTTGCGGCCTTCAGTGGGAATATGACGCAGGCCGGCTCCATCATCTTCCTCGTCTTGCTCCTAGTAACGGCCGGCCTCCTCGGCCTGAGCAATGCTCATGCTAAGACTTTGCGAATGCATGGGCGATTAGCTGCACCTACCACAGATCACCTGCCTCGCACCGATTCTGGAAAGGCACCGCCGGGGACAGCGCCGTACCCAGATAGTCGACAGGGAAGCACATCTTGGCCAGCGGACGAGGATATGACATCAAGTGGATATCTGGGGATGGATGACTTCGCAGAGAAAGGACAGGTTGGTGGCCGGGTGAGAGACCGGCATCCATTTGACGAGCCTACGCACTTCAGTTGATAGCTTCTCTCGAGACAGGAATTGATTGGTACCAAGCCGTGTCTTGGCCTATCACTACAATGCGGGCAACACAAGGCCTCATCGTACATTATGTCCGACTTGAGGCAGACCAACTTAGCAGGGGAAATCTTCTCACATGTCCGTACGTTGGGCTAATATCATTTCACAGAAGCACGTGGGTGAGGTGCTAAACTCACAGCTATATCTGTTATGCACCCCCGCTGCTGTTGTTTGGGGTCGCTCCTCGTCGACAAGGCTAAACCACAATCCAGCTACAGAAAATGGTAAAGCAAACAGTACGGTCGACAGAGACATGTATAAATCTCAACAACCACTTTATCTTAATAATAAGTTGATGAGCCAGATAGACGGTCCAACGCTTGAGTAAAAGATGACTTTGTCGTAGTAAATCAATGTCAGCACTTTGCTAGCCAAAGATATTTAATTTTTAGACCCTCATGTCTTGGCAACAAAGCCGTGTAGAATAATGTTCCAAAAAGTGATCGTTCGAAGAACATGGGGGCCCTTAGCATGCATGAGTCCATGTATAGCTGACCGAGCATGAAGGATCTATTGGTGGTAATCGGTGTCAAGATATTACCCGACAGGTGGTGATGTGCAGGACAACGTGCGATGTCTGACTACTTACCTTAATGAGAGGCACGACCACACGACTTTTGGTTTAGACAGACCATAGATCATGCTGGATATAATGTCTCAGTAGCAGATATTCCAACTGTGTTTGTGAGACACAGGGTTATAAGATAACGCAGAAAGCCAGGCACTTCAGACTTTAGTAATTGTCATTCACTTCTGATAAGAGGAAGGTGTTTCCGGATTCTACCGTCTATCTTGGTAGATAGCTATACATTGTCTGTACGACCCTATGACCGTCTGAACCAACATCCGCTTTGTGGCTCTTTCAGGGGCGTTCCACCAAAAGCAGTGTAAATTTACCGTCTATGTCGAAAATTGCGACCGAAGAAGGTAGCCGAAAGTGTCTCTGTCTGGTCCCCTGAAATTCCACTACACGTGACATACCAAAAATCCTCGTTGCTGATAGTTCTGTCTTAGCTCAGCTGGCCGTTAACGATGATGAGGGTGACCCAAAGATGCAATGCCGGATGGCGACTGAACCCTTTCTTGCAAGGCAAGCACCCAATGCTCAGGCATAGACACGATTCGCTATCTCCTTTTGCTCAACAGGAGCTGCCGTTTCTGTGTTTGAATATTAGGCCAATGTAGTATGTGGTTTTCGGAAGAAGCACTCACCTTCGTTGCGCTGGGTGGGATGGATCCAATACTCCCAGTTCTTGACGGGGCGGCGTCGACTTTGTTCAGGTTTCTTGACAGAAGGGTTGTCATCAGATTTATTATCAGGCTTATCATCAGGAGTGCTATCATGGTCGTGGATGCTGGAGTGTTCATCGTTAGGCACGAAGAGCGACAGGATGCGAGGACGGTTCATGTTGTTCAACTCCTCATTGTTGCCAGCGGTAGGAGCAGGGGTCTCGGCATTCTTAGCTGCACGAGATCTGCGAGATCGCCAGACAAAGAGCCAGATGATGCTCATGATGACAAGTGCAACGACTCCGACAATGATTCCGATCTCAAGAGCAGTAGGGGAGAACTTCGAAGACGAGCCAGCGAGATCTGATGGGCTAGAGCCACCGTCAAGGGGTGCTCCTCCCTGGTAATGGTTGTCATCGTCGTCTGGAAGGGGTGCCATTGTGGTGGAGAATGAACGTAGCGATACAGCTACACGTTTGGAAATTGATGATATAAAGTGGTGTTCGTGACTCTGTCCACTAGCACCCGTGTCGGACGGGCTGTTGTTATGTTTTGGGTTGAGGGAGAGGCAATTGCGGAGAGAAGAGGAGGTGGGAGAGATAATAATGGAATTTGGCGGGCGACGCGCTTTCTCAAGATACAAGTACCCAACAAGATTGGAAGAGTAGATCGGTCAGGTGCCTGCTTTATTGGGTAGATGGATGGGATGGCAAGAACAACCTCGTGCAGGAGAAAACAGTGATCAATCAGGTGGGGTCTCTCACTGAGAGGGACATGGCAACAAAGGGCGAGGCAGGTAGAATCTGTGGCAGGTAGAAGTTGCTGAGGAGATTGATTAAATGTCAACAAGAGGAAAGTACTATGGGCTGTGCTGGACTGGACGTGAGTGTGCTTGCCACGATGTCGCCTCTCAAAACCCCCCTCTTCACAAATGCTGTTCTTTGGTGCGCAGGGCAACAAGACTCTCGAGTATCAGCTCAAACCCTGCACCAAGTGCTTCCAGCTTCGAGATATGAAATAGTTAGGATGATTCGTCAATTAGACGATCAGAAAGACATCTACTTTTTCCCAAACGCACCATCCGACACAGATATCCAACCCATCTTTCCTGGTGCTACCTCGTTCCAATGGAGTGCCCGTCCAGGTGACCATGGGTTATGTGTCCTGGTCGAAATTGTGTCAGATTCGAGATCCATTGCCCATTATTGGGGCAAACATGTGCGTGACCAGATAATTGACCATTTGCTGAAGGAATCTTTGGATCTGACATCCCCCCTCGGCCGCTACACGAAAATGTCTAGTAGGCTTCATCACCTCCTCGGTACGCCTTCCATCGCTGCTTAACAGATGCACAAGGACTCGGCTTGATGCTGCACTAATGCCGTCAGCCGTACAACATGTAACGGCTGCAACACAGATTCGAGTTGATCCGCTAAGTCGATCGATCTGACAGGTCCGTTGGCGATAGAGTAGGCATCCGGCAGTTGCTGGGATGGCGTTTCCCTCCCGCTTTAGGTACAATACGTTGCACATGTGTAAGGTACGCAGTAGCTGTATTTTCGAGCAAATCGTCTGTGTCTCAGTTGGTATGTACGCATGCTTCCTCGCTGCTCGATCACGAACGCTCATCTAGCTGAGACTTGGGTCTTTGAGCGCCGCCGCAGACTAAGACATGTAATCTCCATTTCGTATAATACGTGTATATACTGTTTCGAACCGATTTATCGAGTCGAGTCTCAAGACGGGCTTCGTGGGTATAAAATTGGGAGACTTAATGTAAGGATTTTGACAGGATTGATATTAAGCTGGCATATACTCCCATGCACTTGAGACATTTTGTCGCGATATGTCTCAGTTGATTCGCGTGATTGCGTCAAGCAGTGAGATGTAGATTTCGCAGGAGTGTCACCAAGGAACCGTAATGGCCTAAGTAAAAAGTCTGAACAGGCGGGGTAATGGAAAACCTACTGAGTACGTCCCGAATTTTTACTATCATAGAAGTCATGTATTAATAGATGCTCAGCACAAGACTCATCTTGTGTGACCTCCAAAGATACAGAATGGGGTCCGTCTTTGCCGAGGGTGTCGGGAACCTCGGAATCGGCGCAAGAGTCCGCTGAAAAAGAACACATACACCGAGTACGTCTACTGGACGTCCGAAGCCTCCTTGCCGCGCTTCAGGCTTACTTGACGGCAATACTTCAATGCCCCCAATGTATGGATTCGAGTCGAACCAGAGGAGAAGTAAGGCGAGGCATGATTAAAGTACATTGGGGACTTAGACGGGCAACCTTGCACTTCGCGGAGAATCCGGAGGATCAAACCAGTGTGTTCAAATTTCCTATATGGATCCTGCGATTCCCTTTGACTGCTAGAACGGGAGATCAATACTTCGAAGTCAGGAGCTGTGAATGACACGGATGGTCGAGATCGTATAGAGAACAATCCCCGGGGTCTTATAATAATTTTGGCTTACTTGACCGAATCCCAGAAGCCCAGCGCTCTTCAGTAATACTCATGATAAGTGTCTGAATATAGGAACACTTCCTAATGCTTAAACTCCAGTAATACTGGGGTCTGAGAGGTGCCTTCTTCGGTGCATTCACAGGCCTTTACTGCGCCAGTGATGGCCACTTGTGGAGGTTATGGAACAGCGAGGGCATCAACCGCGCCCAACACGGCCTGTATGGGCAGAAGCATATGAATCACACGAAGACGAACAGTTACAGCGTCTTATCAACGATATATGGTTATCGGAAAACCAAAAAGTCCAATAAATGCTCGGTTGAGACTATTCAACTATTGCCCTCGCTATTCTCTCCCTTCTGTTGCACTATGCCTCAAGACAGATTCCCGTTACCATTCTCTGAGAGTGTAGGCAGAAGTGCGGAAACGGGCAGCTGACATCAAGACAATTGAGAAGGCCTCAAGCATGATCATTACCAGGGGAAAGCATCCTAACTACACCTCTGGGGCCTGAATCAGACACTGTCGAAGCAGCTGCCGGAGTGCTTACGAGCATTGCCAACACGATCACAGTACTCTTTTGCGACGCTTGGCGTTTTGACGGGAACCATGGAGTTCGCCAGGATATTCATGAGTTGGTCGATGAGGTTGATCAAATAGGTCGAAACAATCCAGCAATTTCATACGTATTGCGATCGCGATGGTACAGCGCACAAAAGAGCTTGGCGCGACGCAAGATGTGGCATTCATTTTGGAAAGGAAGACAGCTTGAACAAAGACAGGCAAAGATATTGGAGGTGTCGCGTGATCTGGAAAAGCCAAAAGACGGGCAGTCAGAGGTCTTGAGGTGGAGATGCCGGTGCACACTCGTGCATGTGGCCTCTTGCTCTTTGTGTCCTGCTCGGGACCACGTGAATGAGGTCCGGCTCCCGGGTATCGACCCATGCACCAGAACAAAGAAGTTGGTCAGAGTAACTTGATCAGTTGGTAAAAAACTAAAGTCACGGAACCATATGGGCAATGCGACCTGACTTGATGTAGTGTCCATCCGAGTATCTCGTGACAGTCAAGCTACTATATCCATATGGTGTGCGTTACCTCCTTTCACGATCTGACCTGTGAGAAGGCTCTAGCCCCAACCAACAGCCTTATCTGTCGTCACGGAACCACTGGAAGTTGGTGTCTATAAAAGACTACCATGGCAGCACTACCAGTCAGGGAAACGCTTGGAAACAAATCCAGCTCATTGATACCTTAACTCTTTCCGCGCCCAGTCAGGTGTATGTTTGTCGCATTACCATACTTGACCGATATTCAGAAACTCAAGAGGATATGGAATCAAATCAGCACAAAAGCCGCCATAAAAGTCACCGACGAGGCGAATGCCCGTCTGATACTGCGTACCGGCAACCACCTAACGAAGCAGAGATCGATTCTGCAATGAAGCATCTCGAAAAGATCATCGAACCAAAAGAACTCACTAAAGAGTATAAGGACATTGCCTACGAGCAGATAACGAAGTTTGCGCCAGCCCCCAAGCAGATGAGGACACCGGCGCCAATTCTCGAGCAGATGAAGAAGCTGGCGCTCAACATCGAAACCTTCGGCCACGATGCTGCTGCTGGGGAAAAGCAAGAACCACGCACCTCGCTCAAAATAAATGAAACGAGCATTAGCTTCATCATGACACTTCATCCTATGTACACTCCCATTGACCGTTCTATGACGTTCTTGAACGGGTTGAAAGATGAAGCTGAAAAAGAGCCACGCGAAAGAAATGTGTCGAAGGACCGCAAGGATAAGTTGAACAGATTCCTCACAACATTGCCTCTCATAGAGGAGTGGGTCAACGCTAGAAATGGAAGGGCCTAGCGATTGATTGAAGCCTCCTGTATCATGCAGACCGAGCAGGCGGCAGTTGGAAGAGAGGTCTGGAAGGACTGCAGCAACGAGGCAATGGAGAGACGAAATTCGAGGGGCGCTGCAGCCCTAGGGAGATTTGAGAGCCTTATGATTCGTAGTCATGGACAGGAGAAGCGAAACAGATTGTTAGACTTCACACTCAGAAGGAATATTCTAGATAGGAATCATAACGATTTGAACTGTTTTGAGTGCTAGACGACTTTAAGCCAGACATGTACCAACAATGACATGCGAAGCAGGTTTTTTTCTTTTCTTTCTTTTTTTTTTCCAAAGATTCAATAACAGTCGCTACTTAAAGTCAAAGCTATTGGCTTGAGAACAGGGCCCACCAGAATCAGACCTCCTTCTTCCGTTCGTTTTCCTCGGAAAACCTAGTTTAGGCAACTCCCACGGTCCGGTCAAAGCCCCGACATATCTCACCCTCGCTTCTACGCCGAAACCATGGGGGAGGTGAGTGAGGAGTGAAGAGCTCTATTTGACCAGTTTTCCGACGGCACTAGGGAGTCCGCTGAGCCCGTTGACATTCGGTCATCCTAGACTACAATATCGAGCTGGTAAAACTCGCCAATATTGCGCTGGACTCGGATGAGATCTTCTATGGTCGCAAGCTTGCCGGGTGCAGAGAAACAAGGCTGGATGCCACGGGACGAGTCAAGGGATTGACTCATGATCTTAGGACAGATAATAGATGGGTGATTGCATCTCCGATGGCACGGCGTCATCGGATAAGCCAGTAGGTTGATTGTCCTCTTCAATGATTGTGCTGTTGGACTTCCGTTGGGCGGCACACCAAGCCTCATGCTCCTTTGTGTTGTCAGCAGGGTATGACATAAAGCCGCCAAAGGTCTTAGGACTCCTGTATTATGCACTGAGGCAACAGAGTTGGTCAGTCACATACTGAGCGATGGGAAGGAGTCTGCAACTTCGTGTGAGCATACCGATTTGAGCCCCGACAATAGCGACCGAGAGCGTCTGGTGATCAGAAAACCTCCCTCAAGATACTACACATGACCTTCTCTCATGACATTAGCCTTTGTCAAATTTCGAGCACAGTTGACGTTGGCTTGGACACCTGTTTGAGCGCACCAGCTGAAAAACGCAACGTGGAATTGCCTATAAGAGAGACGTTGAGCTCCCCGTTGGAAATCGAACACTGAGCAAGAATATTCAAAGTCCTCAATCTGGCTTCCACTTGAATTGCGCGCAACAACTCTTTAAACCTGCTTTTTTATCCCACCATGCCAAGCAAGAAAAACCGCAAAAAAACAGGAACAGGAGGATCAAGGTAGCCAACAACGAAATCAACAAGCACAGGTACCAAGGGCCACGATCCAAGCACGGAGGAAGAGCCAAAACTTGATGCTGGCTACGAACGTCATACAGGCCATCTGGAACTTACAGACGCAACTCAATCGCGTCGCCGGATGTGATCAATCAGCTTTTGAAGATGCACAAGAACCAATATATCACATTAACCCGACGACCCCTAAACGCTGGAAACAGATGCAAAGGTCGGCCGGAATACTGGAGAGCGAGCCCTCAGGGGAACGGCGAACTAAGCATCTCGAATCTTGCATCAAGACCTTGGACGACTTCAAAGTACGTGCTCATGAGGAAATAGCGGTTTTAGTGTACGCGCTTGTTACATCCCCCAAGGACCAGGAGCTTTCCGACAATAAGCGCAAATGGGAGAGTTGGCTTGCAGGGGCCGACAATCAAGCTGAGCCATGGAGGGAAGAGTTGAAGAAAATAGAGGGGGGCGGAGAGGGAACGTGGACGGCAGGGAAGAGCTGGGAGACTGGGAACACGGCAGCTTGGGAGGCAACGGCGTCTGGGAGCTGACGGAGGAGGGCGGTATTCTTATATCTCGAACACTTCCCAGATATCGAGTTGAGGGATCCTAGGTGTCTGGTATTGGGACAAATAAGGACTGGTATGTCCGCTGCATGTTAGGCTGTCGGCCTTCTTGAAGCCGAGGGTGCGTGTTTGGTGTTCAATATATTTTAGACCATTTCCGATATCCAATCCCTTGTCTGACTGGAATGCGTGTGGGTCGGCTCATTAATGCATCTTATCCTAGTCCCGAAGCCAGCAATGCTCTTTGCATACCTACCTGTGTTTATTACAAAAGCCGACACGCAATCGGTGGGCATTGCGCTCGCCCAAAGTTTGCATGTTCCATCCCTGCGCGACAGGATTGAAAGCTCCGTTCACTTTATAGAGCTCCTGTCATACTGTCGTTGCGTGTTCTACCTACTAGTTAGTCACCGGTACCTCCAATCGAATGCCGGACGGACCCAAGCTCACTGAGGATTGAAACCATGTTTCCGTGCCAGGAGTCACGAGGCTCCAAGAGCAATAGCCAGAGGCGGCATAGGCCAGGAGCAGGCAGACTGCTCCTAACTCAGAAGGCATATAGGGTTCTCGACGCGTCATTTCTCATTAGAAACCATCGTAGAAACATAACCGTGGTTCTCTTGGTTATGTAGGCAGAGCCTCGAGCCGTGGAATCTACGAACACTGTGATTGAGTATGTGGTGCTTGCCTGTCACAGCAAATGCAATGAACATAGCATGTATGCGTGCGCTTGCTCAATGGTTGTTGCATACCAGGTACTTAGAACGTACACTATAGAGTACATCGCATGGGTGGGTATGGGCTTTTCATTGATCGAATTCCTAGAAGAATGCTCATAAGCTGTTGGTTGTATGCTCCGTACCAGTTCAGGCCTAATAATTCCGTACGGCGTTACCAGTCATGCGTTCATGGAATGCTGTCTAGTACGGGCAATGCGGTTGGAACCCATTGTACTGACAAGATACCGGCAGTGAGCTTGAACTCTTTCATTGTCACAAAGATCTACGTGGATCAATAGTGAGTTGGTGGGGGCGTTTCAATGATGGATATATCAAAGGATGGATTGTTGGAACCACCTTCCGTGGCCAATACTGAGGCATGCGTTGCCTAGATGTCCCAATCAGAGCTCTATCGCAGAGCGGAATTTTTAGCCAACGTGTCTAGAGGACCCTCAGGGTTGGGGAGCAGGTACCGTGTTGAGAGCTAGCTCAGCCCAAGCGAACAGGCCTGACTCCAAACTGTTGCCCAGAACAAAACGGTTCATAAATGGGTCGTACTCGTCGGTGGCAGCATATCCTCCAGACAGATCATCCCCGTGGGAAGTGGTGGGAATTTCCTTGGTAACTATTGCAAGGAGCTAGTGCCTCAATGGCATCTCTCAAGTTTCCGATCGAAGAAGAGCTGGGAAATATGGGTCTCAACGCCACTGGGATAAGTGCCGTTGTCTTCAACCGAGCCTTCTACCAGCTTTGGCGCTTCAGGTATCGGGAAGACGAGGTATACAGCATACTCTCTGAGCCCGCGTGTGCGATTATATCTATGGCAAGTTAGCACGTTATTCACCGTGTCAAGTTCTTACCTTTCTGGAGGAATCGAGGCAAGAATAGGATCTACTTACTACAAAGATATTATTAGATGTACCAAGATAGCTTGATTATTGAGCCATTGGCTTTTGTAACGAGAGTCGCGCCAGCTTACCGTTGCTGAGAGACGCGTCCCTCATAATAGCCTGTCAAAATTGTGTCGAACTTTGCCATACTCTCAGCGTCATTTAGCTATATACACTGCGAAGGTAAGTATACGCCAAGCCACCCTGACCTTCAGCGCTAAGACCGCTGTACTAGCCTGTAGCATTGCACGACCAGATGTCGATCAGAACGTCAGCTGGCTCGCACGTGTCGATGTCGATGAACTGCGATTCCAAATCAGATTGTCGGATGCCACAGGCGGAGGTTGGGGAGGTCGCACCAAGAAGAACAGCGCGCGCCTATAACGATGCTTACCTAAGAAGCGCGCCTCCGCCGTGTGAGAGTCCATCCAGATTCCAGGTTGGGTCCGGCCATCGAAATTTGCTGGAAGGCAAGCCAGTGAGCCTTGGGCTAAGAATCTGAGTAAATGATGTACGCATTACTAGGAAGCCGAGTGGCTACAAGAAATTGTAGACGTGACATCTTGGAGAGCATTCGCAAGAGGAGATGCCTTCCAGATACCCTAAATACTTAGGTATCTGGTGGATACCGGTAGGTATCAGTAGGTCCTGGTAGTTGTTCTCCCTCGCCGCACCTACTCGATTTACTCCCTGCCTACCTCTCAGCACTTTGTCGCCTGGATTGGGCTTACCCTTATCTACCGTTACCGATATACGCTGGCTACCACGCAGTCTTCGAGGCGTGTTACGAAAGAAGACTCCTCTGACGTCCGATCACGCAAGTCTCGTGTCCAAGGGAATGCCCAATGGTATGTACCGAGCTCATTAAATTGCGATCATGGGGTTGTAGGATCCAGGGACTGCATCGACGGCATGATCTTCTGCGTGACTTCGCTGCCGGGATGCAGCGCGTTTGTCTTAAGCCCAGAAACAGGTTTCTTTCTTCGCAGTTGGCTGAAGTTTTGGAATAGAGGCGAAGCCTGATACACGTGACGAGTACACTTCCAATATATAGGTTGCTATCAAATCAGCTGCAACACACGGCCACCCACTCATACATGATAGGGCTTTGGCATACTTTGCCTCCTGTCAGGTTGTAGACTGCGTGACGCAAACTGACCGAAACACATTATGACTCTTACGGTGCGTGGCTACCTATCACCAGCTTCTCGAATCTCTTTAAATAGAGTGCGAGGTGCTGGGAAAATGTCGTCTCTTCCCTTTTCTATCAAATCACAGAAACGCCGAGGCCTGTGTACGACCAGACATCTCTAGAGCCCGAGAAGCAAAACACCATGCCCTCATCATCGAAGAAGGACGACGAGCTAGCGGCTTGGATCGAATCAGCATCGGAGCCACGGTCCGCGTCCGAACGGCCGGCGAGTGCCCAAACATCAGGTTCTGTCCGTAAAGACCCTGTTCACGCCCCCAACCCGCCGCCCGCGCCTGCTCCTAAGGGAGCGTACGCCCAGGGGCGCGCCGTCAAGGCTGACAAACAATCTTTTGGGTTCACCGTGGCGCCGCCTAGAGATAAGGGGAAATAGCTCAGTTGTTGCTTGGGATTTGGACGACATCAGTCATGAGTCTTGATTGGGTTGACATCAGAAGTTACTATACTATGCCCAATAAATGCCTCTGTTCACTGAAAAAAAAAACATCTTCTTTGCTCATCTGACCCGTGAGAGCTTGTCCTACCTCACTGTGGCTAACCAGGTACTGATGATGGAGTCTAGTCCATGGGGTGTTTACTCAAAACGTCCGGTGACGACTCACATCGGCTCTTTCAGTCCTCGAGAGCAAGTTGAGTTACTCGAGTAGGCCCGCTGAAGCTGTAGTCTACCTATCGCATGTGCCGCCCTTCGATGTGATACAGCCAACGGGTTGGTTGCTCGACACTTCCAGTGACAGCTTAAGACTTCTCAATTGAGTCACGCGAGTATATCGATTTACTTGGATAGGTCCGCGTAGTGTACCACGCGACTCGAAGGGTGTTCTTTGTTCGCAGTATGTCTGTTAAGCGAACTACCAACCGATGACACAGAGAGCAAATGATGCTTTTGGTCCAACAGATGACTTCGCATGTACAAAGATGAAAGCCGTTCAGCAGATAAATAGCTGGTTATGAGCCCATCTCAAGCACATCTGCACGCCAATCTCTGTTCCATCAAAGTCCTTTTCCAAATACTGTGTACACCTTCATCACAGCTGGGGGAACTTGCAGTTTTACGGGCAAATCCCCACCCAGCTTTTGATATCAGATTTCCCCAGCCCAGTATCACGATAAACACCACGCCGACCGCCGAAGACGTCGCTAAGTCGGCTGTGAAATGTCTTAAGAGGGAAACGGGCGACAATAGCAGGCTCTCCTTGCCAAAGTTAAATACGATCTTGTTGGAGGAGGGACGCGAACTGTCGAGTGAGGACTTCAAGAAGGCTACCAATTTATCTTTGAAGGAAGCGATCAAATACAATGGAGAGGTTTCTCGCAAGCTACAAAAGTCAGATGAAGAGGAGGCCAAGGGAACAAGCAGCAACGCAGGATAACGATCAAGATACCATCGAAGTGACCAGGGTATGCCAGCTATCGCGGCATCATGGGCTAGGTCACTGCTGGTGTCGTACGTTGGCATCACCACACTTTTTTGAGGCACAATCACATATTACATGTCGCAATGGAGGGTGGCTTCACTCTTTTGCCCTACTTACAAGACGAGTGCTGGGATAGCAATACATTCATTTCAACCATGTCTCAAGGTGCTTGTCTATCTTTAAAGTCTTTCGGGCTTCTATGTACACGATCCAGGATGAGGCTGGTTTCGCAACGCGACATGACGAGAATACCGGGCTTCAAGGATCGTACTTAAATTACTTATTTACCAGTACCGCCTACTTGGGACCCCTGGTTGGGTGTCTTAGGCACTGCAGGCCACTCAGCTACTTACTTAAGTACCCTGGGCAGTCGATCCTACTGATGCTGGTGCCAGGGGATCTGCGCCAGAAATTCAAACCTGGTAAGATGTAGCAACATGGTGGGTGGGTGTTCGGAGACCGGCGATGTTGGAGTTGCGACAGATGCCCCGTGGGACCGCTACCTGTTGGACCATCTTTGTCCTAGAAACATCGCGCGCACGAGCAAACACACCGCACGTGTCCTTCGACGTGATATGGAACCAGGTACGGAGCCAGGGGACAACACGTCAAAGAAGAGACCAACCACCCACCACATATCCCGGGTACTCACACTCACACGGCACTGCCAACCCTCTTCCTTGACAAGAAGCTTCCACTGAACCTCTCGGCCAGGCCTCGATGCCAGAGATACGTATGGCTTACTCGTCAAATCCGCTTTTACTCTCATTTTCGAACGCCCTACCTCATATATACAGGGAACAGGTAGCCCAAGTAACGGGCTACACCATCAGGTAAACCTAAGAACCCCCCGTCCATGACATCCATAAAGACATTGACATTTACGTACAGTACCTCATCATGTTCCAAACGAGAGTCGAGAAAATATACTCCAACAAGTCCACCGAGTCAATGCGAGCCCTCCAACGCCGAATATACGCAGTCATGATTCCATTTTCGAGCAGCGGTCAGTCCATTTTCAATGATGTCTGTGTTTCTCCAAAACCCTCGGCCTATTCGATCCATCCTTTTTCGACCCACGAACTTTCTTGGGCTCGCTCTCTTCGATAGGTCGCATCGCAAAATCAAGTCTGGATAGCCGCTTCCGCCTCGGCTGATCCCCCACGGTCGCGTTTTGAGCAACGGGTTGTGGCCTCGCGGGCGGTGCCGGGGTAGACCCAAAGAAGCCCTCCGCAGACTTGGGTAGCTTTTCATCGGTTCCCGTTGAGCTCCGCTCACTCGCGGTACCCTTCCCCTTATCCTGCATCGCAGGGCCCGGGCCCTTCACCAGCACTGCGGCACCCGTCTCCTTGATAGTCATCGACGAGCGGAAACCGTCCCAATTCTCGGCCGTCGTCTTCGTCTCGTCCGCGAGTAGGAAGACTAGCGCCGCAAGGAAGCCCGCTAGAAACACGATCGTGATGATGATGGCGCCGGCGCGGTCGCCGTTGTCGATGGTTCCAAAGTTCCACTTCACCGGGTCAAAACGGCCGTCGTCCGATCCGCCCGCGGCCGCGTTGCCGACGCTGGTCCCGCCGGTGCTGTTCGTAACAGGCGACTCGGCTTGCTGGATCATGTTGGCTAGCACGACTTCCATCGCAGCCATCTGCTGGCCCACGCCCGTCGTCCCGTCCCACTGCCCGCTGTTGTTGGCCCATTTGAGACCACACATGCGCCCGTTGTTACCACCCGTGCATTGCGCCGCCGCAGCGACTGCCGAGTTTTGCAGCAGTGTCTTTATGCGGCTGAATGTCCATGGCGCCCATTTGGTGGTGGCGGCCATCCAGCGGCTCAGATAAGCTTTGAAGGATTGCTGGTCCACGTCACAGAGGTTGACGGGCTCGCATGCGATTTCAATCATGACGCGATTTGAGGTGTCGTTGCCATAAAAGAAGATTTCTTCGGTGCTATTCAAAAGACCGTCGACGCGCTCGTGCCACATGCCGACACCATCATCGTTGCCCGTTGTGTTTGAGTATTCCACCATCGCGGCCGCGCCCAGCAGGAATGCGCCCACATTGTAAGAGAACTCATATTGGGTGATGGTTGTGCAGTTGTCGCTCGTGTGCCCGCCATCGTAGACTCGGTATGTCGAATCGATGAATTTGACGCCCTCCATCCAATCCCAGGTTTTGACAGCCCAGTCCGCATACGTGCTATTTCCGGTATAGAGTGCCAGCCGGGCAGCGAGGTTGAAGAAACAGGCTTGGGATATCGAATTCTTATAATCGAATCCATTGTTCCACGTGAAAATCTGCCATCGCAAACCCCCGTTGCAGTTCTGCGTATCCCACCTCGCAGCCTGGGTGTTGAAGACGGCCTGAGCAAGCGCCAGCCACTGGGGTTGACCAGCAGGAGGGTTCTGGAACTTGTATTCTGCGGCGGTCATGACGGCCATCCCCCAGAATCCTTGGTCGTCATTCCCTTCTGTCAATGTCTGGTTGGGCGGCATGTAGTCGCGGTCAGGGCCGACCTGGTGTAGCAGACCTTGTTCGGTAATGTCATTATAGGTATCGTCTCCGGTATAATACCAATAGTCGATCAAAGCGCCCATGAGTGCGCCTGCTTCCCACCCTGTTCAAAGAAATTAGTAGAGATCAATGATCAATGTGAGAGCTTCACACAGTAGTATGGTTGTGGGAGTAGCCCAGGAGTCTGGCCGGGCTGGTCGCCGGTATAAAACCCCATCAAATCCTGTGCCATCTGCTTGGAAGTACCCTTGATAGACTCTGACGCAAGAACATTAGTTTGAGCTCAGTGACTTCACACAGTTTACGTCTCCGCTGAGCTGGCTCACCTATAGACTGCACATCCAGGTCGTATGCCAAGCCGGGCCGGCTTGCCAGGCACAGCAAGGCTACGGCATATTGCCATGCGACCAGCATCGCCGCAAATATGAGATTCCCAGCAACGATGCGGATGTTCCGACAGCCGCGCACTGCAAACAATCGATAGTGGATGAAATGAGGTTTCTTCTCGAACGTTTCATGGCAGTAAGTTTGCCCAGCCTGTTTGACTGAGGTCGCACAGGTGTCGGCCGATGTCCAACGTTGATGAGATTATGCCGGGACACAACCTTCCCTTTCCATTGCTGACGGCGGGCCGGGGTTGCAGGAGATAGCGAGCTTGAGCGGAGTATCGAGCTGGTGGCTTCCCATCCGGCCGACGAGCAATACGAGGTGAGGAGGTGCGGCCCGATCGAAGATGATGCGGAAACCTTTGGTTTTGAGCCACCTGGAAGAAATGACCCAGCACGGTACGAGTCAACGATATGCCAACCGATAAAGGTGGCAACGGCAAGCGAGCTCCCTAGCGTGTATATATATATATATATATGTCGACGGCACCTGGTTCCGCGTTCTTGAGTTCTTGCGTACCTAATCAGCAGCGACGTAAACTTATTATGAGAAAAACCTACTTGTATTAACAACTGGTGGCGCACTACTACCTACGCTATCTACTGGTAGGTGAACCTGATAGCCGAGCTGACAAGACTCTCACATGAGAGACTGCGGTGTTCTACCGATGACACAGACAATGGCACTCGCCCGTAAAGGTCGGGCTGACTCTTGGTTAACCAGAATGTGGTTGTGTGGATATTGAAGTCGGTGATTTGTATTGGTTATTCTGTGAATTTTAGGTTAGATTGCCTTTTCCCTACCAGTCGTGCTACCAGCACAACAATAACATCTCGTAGCCGTCATAGCACCTCCGCTCCCGTATCCTGGGGAAAGGGAGAGCATCCATGGTAACCATGACTGACTGCGGATGTCACCAACGAACATCCATGGCATCCAGCGAAGAAGCTCATGACAGCGCCGAAAGTTGTATGGGGAGAAGCGGGGTAGGACCGGGGGCTGAACTCATGGTTGCGGCCAGCCCCCTGGCCATCCCCATACCCGTACCATCCCAGCCACATGCCTTATGAAGGGTACCTTAACTGTTAGGTAAGTACCTACTTAAGCGGCACCATACCTTGATAAACAGAAACTCAGTATCTCTCACATTCATCAGGTGGTCTTGTGATTGCCCTTCAATAGAATACTATCTTCAAACCGATTATACCGTTCTGTAGAAGCCAACGATTCACTCAGATCTGTTGCTGAAACAGACGGCCAAGCTCACCGGCTCCAACGGCCCGAGACTGCGTATCTAGGGCCAGACATGGAATGGATCTTGACTGTTGATTGGTAGAGCGACGCCGAAGAACGACGTGATATGATTCAAAGCATTTGAACTGCATTGTAAAGTCGTAGAATCTGGGTCGCCAAGTCTGTACAATTGCTGCACACGCCGATGTCGTCCTATAGAAAAGGGTAACGTCTGAAAAAGACGCTGTCTCGAACTAGCCCGGGTATGAGGCTTTTTAATTTTCCACGAGCTTTCATCACTTTCTGTCGGCTCCTCCAAAGGTGGTGTCTTTTAGTGTAAGACTTAAAAGCTACCCAGAGATCAATAACCCAGCTCCCCAAAAGACTGATGTGAATCTAGACTTACCTAAGGACTCTCGGTCGAGAGAGCCCTTAAATACCCGGGTACATAGGTACCGACCCATGATAGCCTACTGAATTGCCTCGTAGCAGTTGCGACGAATGCCCTTTTCCTTAATGTCAGACAATCCCATCCTCAACTATCAGGATCTGAAATCTAGAACGACACAATCATGCAGCGATACCTCAGCCTGCAGCGCCACAATGGATGTGATAGGCTTACTGCAGGTATGAGCACACCGATAGTCTGCTTGTGAGTGAAGCTGACGTCCAGCTCGCTGGGGGCGGCACTGGATACTGGGCGAGATTCCTCGATATAAAGACCCCGAACGAGCTATGAGAGTTTTGCAAAGCTCCTTGCAAAATCACAATAGAACACCAATCGCTTCCTGGAGCTCTTACATCAATCAACAACATGGCGGAACAAGTCATCGACTCTAGTCAGCCCAGAGCCGACGCCGTCGCATGGATTACCGACAATGGGCGCCGAGCCTGGACTTTTCACGACTGGGTGGTAAGTGAAGGCCTCTGCGACACGTTGGGCTGAGTTTAACATTGGACGCTGATGGAGTATATCCCAGACCGCGATGAAGTACCCCGGCCTGAAAGCTGGTATCCGTGGAGGCATCGCTGCCGGAGGGGGAGAAATCAACTTCACTATCCGCTTTGACTGGGACGAAAACAAGGGCTACCACGTCAACGCCATGCGAGGCAACGAACGGCGGGCTTACTGCCAGTCCCCTCGAATGCAGGTAATAGACAGTGAGAATGCTGCCGTCCAGCGTTATCAAGTCTTGACCGATGATGCTGAGAAAATGGGGGAAGCGACAGCAGTCGGCAAGTTCATGGCCATCAACCAGTACGAGTATGTGACAGGCTCTTGATAAGTAGGCTCATGTAGTGGATGCTGGATGAGCGATGCGCGAGTTGACTTACATTCTTTGGCCTTCGATGTCGGATATGTACGTCTTGTCGCGAGAATGGTCATGGAGTTTTTGAAGCTAAGCTGCAGGCATAGTGCACACTGACGCTGTAATTTGAAGGCTTGGTTTTACCTATTGAGCCAATCGACATTCACGGGATTTATTGCCCATAGGTGGCTTAGACCAGCTTGCGTGAATGATAATGTGTGTATTGAAGTATTTGTAGTTGTAAGTAAGACACGACCATCTCGGTGCAACGGAAAGACGACCGTAACAAACCCCTTTGGGAAGCTTCACCAAGATATTGATGGGACATTTAGTACAGTCGTGTTATCAGCACCGAGAGGTTCTTCGTTGCCTACACGGCGAAGGAAAACAGTACAGTTTGTGCTAAGAGGAGCTTGTCCGGACAGCTGTTCAGCTCGTCAGATCATCCATACACTTTGAGCAAATAGCTGTATTCTCTCGTAATTTGTGATGATCAAACAACTTTGTGACGTTGGCGAACGGGTAGCACTGGATATGTAGGTACATACATATGTATGTATGCAAAGATCGCCGTGCATGGATCGTCGTGATGATAAGGTGTGATTGATCTTGCAACCCAGCGTCGATCGTAGCAACATGTTCGTGAATATATCGCAGCGACCACGGCTTCGTATGGCCGGATACAATGGAACATAGGCTATTTGGTCGTTATGGGCCATAGCTCCTATAGAACAACTCTATCTATCTCCTGTAATGGAAGGTGATCACAGTAGACGCTAGTGATTGGACACACCTGTTGATGTCGTAAAACCTCTGTTTGGAACATACACACCAGAGGTAAGTCCGTAGTGACGCTTCCTACGGAGAGGAACTTCGCACCACCCGTGTACTGTATTTACGCCTACGTGATAGCAAGTGCTAGAGGCGTTTGGATAGCTATGTCTACACTATTTGGCTATCTTGTGCTGGGGCAGGTAGCCTACATGTACCGCTTCGTGCGAACCTCGAAACAACGGAGGTAAGCTGCTAATTTGTACGGATGTGGAAAGAATTCTGTAGCAATTGGCTGCTCATCATCAACTGACCACCTTAGCTGAACTCAACCCAAAGCGAAGTAACGCAAATCGGAGCAGGTGGTGTTCTGCTACTCCCTGCGATTACTGTTGTGAGCCGGGACCTTCGGCATCGCAGCTCCTGCTATCTGATTTGTTTAATGGCAAATGGGAGCGTCTTCGTTCTGTGTTCGAACTCCGAGCACGCCCTTAGTCTTCAGAAAAGAAATAAGGCAGACCAAGCACGGCAGAATGCGTTCATGAGGGCAATGAGGCTTCTGGAGCACAAGTTGGCTCAGATCTTGTTATCAGAATGAGTTGGTTCCAGGGCCAGGTCAAGATAAGTTATAAGCAGGCTTGGTCATGGGAAGAGAGTTTCTTGATAAAATAACAAGTTTGTTCCTTACTAGTAGACGACACAGGAAGATAACTACGGTTATGCTTTGGTGGATTTGGACGACCTACCAAATTTAGCACACCTCGAACAATCTGCAGGGGCTCTCTTATCACTGCTCGGGCCATCCAGCTGCGGTAGGTATTGCCTCCAGCGCTGGAGAGGCGCCACCACTCCGAGTTACGATATGTAGCGCGGATATGCCAAGGGAGATGGCAAGTATTTACATACGTGGTATTGTGGCTGGTGTCTTGTCAGAAATGAGGCGCAATGGCACCATTGCGTAACGCTTAGCTGTCACAAGCTGCCTAGGTAGGTGCCTGTGCTGAGGCGCTTCAGAGGCATACCTCCGATACCTGTTACCGTTTTGAGGCCAGGTTGCCACAGCAAGTTGCCATCGCTTACCAAGTTTGCCTCCAAGGACCAGAGGTAGGATATGAAGAGACATGGTGACAGGAGCCCTTGGAGCCCTGACTTGAACTGCGCACAAGGCGACAATATTGCACAGATGGTATCGGTAACTGGGGAGGAAATCAAAAGTATGTTGAAGGGACAAGAACCTTCATTGCTACACCTTATAGCAGGTAGCGAGACAAATTGAAAAATCTGTTTTCTTGACCGGCCCTTTTGTTTCACATGTTGGAACCTAAAAATCAAAACCATTAATACTGACTTCGGGGTGATTTTCTGCTTTCACTTGATGAACAGCGGACATCCTATCAATCAGGCGGCATTGACGCTGTGTGAAAGTACTGGTTGAGTGTATGAATATGGGCATTCTGGTATCCGGCAGGGTGATCGAGCACAATCGAAACAAGTTGCTCTTGCATGGACCCCTTGCCCAAACGTCTCAGGAGTCAGAAGTACGAACTCGGCAGCATCCATTGTCGTCAAGAGCCGACCATCTTACTCAAGTAGGTCTAGCGTGGAGTGCTTTCAGCCACCCTTACCCTGTAAAGCAGTACTGAGCCAGCCTGTCGTCAGCACCTAGCCCAGGCCCCCAGTACTCCCCTGATGCTGTGTCTTGCGCCCAGCCCAGTTGCCAGCACCTAAATCGCCTAAGATTGCTCTGCCATTCCGACCAACCTTTCCGACCATCTCCCTCACGTCAATCTCTCCAATCTTCTGTTCTTTCATTCCCACTTTCTGCCATAGCAACCCGCATCCACCATCATCGTCGCGAACAAAGATTCCATCAACGCTGCATCGAATCTACCTCGTTGTTCCTCAGCATAACTCCCGCCTTGATTGCACTCGGTCAATAGACTACACTCACCTAACCCATCCATCGATTATCCTCAACCGCAAAGATGTCGAACCAGCAAGACGCTCCCTACGACCCCTACATCCCCAGCGGCCAGCAGCAGCAGGGTGGCGGCAATGCCAAAACCGAAGCACTGCAGCAGGTAAGCAGTCATCCTTTATTCCTGTCGAGCATGAGTGCTCTTGCGTGGAGAGATGTCCCCGAATCGTGAAAACTTGCGATTTTCGAGAAGATCCAATCGACCTTACGGCCTGCGCGTACTTGTTCTCAACCGGCATTCGTCATGCCAAAGCCCTAGCGACAGAACAAAGATACGCAATTTTGCTCATAGCAACACAAACATCCACAACTATGCATCGCGATAATGGAAACTACCGTGCCATTCAACACTGCACCAAAGGATCATTTCCCAGCACATAGCCAACAACATGGCGAACACTCAGCGACTGCCCCGACAGCGCTTGGCCAAACCATCAACCACTTGAGGTTTCATGCAATCTTTGCGATTTGGGGACACCGATACGTTGGATGAATGCAATGAAGGATGGGAAGCTGACTATTTGGACTACAGCAAATCAACGATACCGTTGGTATCATGCGCCACAACATCGACAATGTCGCGAAGCGAGGTCAAGATCTCGATGCCCTGCAAGACAAGACCGATAACCTTGCAACCTCTGCCCAAGGATTCCGCCGTGGCGCCAACCGGGTTCGCAAGCAAATGTGGTGGAAGGATATGAAGATGAGAATGTGCCTTATTGTCGGTATCATCATTCTCCTCCTAATCATTATTCTACCTATCGGTAAGTTTTCAACTAGTCCTTCTCTACCCATGGGTAGCCATCCATGCCATGTTACGATCCTAACATTGGCTTCAGTTTTCACCGTAGGAGGAGGCAAGAATTGAACGAACAGGATTACGGGCCTTTCGAGCCTTCCACTTGACCTAGTGTCACGTATGCGAACTACACGACCTGGTTTTCATGTGGCGGGAGCAACATGGCCTATGAATACATTGATGATTCCGGCCACTTCCGGCTTTGAGGCACTTGCACAGAGGAGTTTTTGAATTGGGTTTATTTGGTTCTTCTTCAGCTTCGCATGGAATTGTAACGCTTGTGTCAATACCCCGCGGACTAGGCAGAAAGGATACACTGCTGCAGAAGACCGACTTGTATGTATGATGGCAAGGCGTTTCCCGACTAATTGAGACATCTCACGACCACAAAAATTTCACCGAGCCCAACACTTTGAATGCACACATGAATGAATTTGATGGGTTCTTTCGCATATCTGCAACCCTTTGACTGGAGTTAATAGCCAAAAGCATTGGTTTCACTCATTTTGTTGCCCCGGGCTCATCATGGTTCGCTGGCTACATGAACACCATTTTCAGTTCGCTACACCACTTCTACCATTACTGGATGTATTACCCTCTCGTGGCAGATTATCGACGATTCGGATGTGCCGCTTCAATAAACTTACCCAATATTGGGAATGTTAGAATCGTGGAGTCTCCTTGGTGCCGAACAACTCAGGAAGCTGCGTCCTTCCGAAATCCCTTCGTGTTTTGTCGCATTGTTGACATCCAGAGTCGGCCTTGATTGAAACCCCCGGGCCCAGGACAAGGTCGCAAACAGCCAAGATATAAAAGGCACTGCTAACCTGAGAAGACAGAGCCTCTACTACCTACGTAAATTGGGCTGGCTACGTATGAGCAAGCATCAACCTGGCTCTCAGAGATGTGTAGTTTAAGGTAGGTAAATGTCCCGAAATTACGAGGGATGCTCCTGTTCACTTGGATGATGCAAATAACCCAACATCGTACGGTCGCAGAATGCTTATGTAGTTCGCTTGATTTCCAACTATCATCAGCCATGGAGGTAATCTGTCTTGGGGAGGAGGTTTGAATTGAAAGCCCTCAGCAGCAGGTACCTGTAATGTTGGGACTCAGAAATCCGCAGATAGCCACCTTTTACACGAGACTGAGGTATTACTGGACTATCTTGTACGTCCATTCCTCTACACAGTTGATTATCTACCCAAGGAATTGCGTGTGTTGCCCAGAACGAGTCTCGTGACATCGGACTACTATAAGAAATGCCGTTCTAATCCTCATGCTGTATGTCGAGTGCAACATGAATGTTCCAATTTGGAGATGATGCATTGTGGATTTCAAGCGGGATGAATCCCAGTCCATGGCTAGGTGCAATTCTTCAAGTATGTTGCCTGGATGTGCATAAAAAACGCTATAACGGGTTCAAACGGTTGATCAGCAGATTCCTATGCATGTGGGAGATACGACTCCGCCCCTGCTCCACCACAGCTACCCCATGCGTCAATTCCAGAGCTGGACTGCGGTTTTCGGTGACTCAAGAATTTTTTGTAGCGACTCGCTCAGCCCCTCCCCGACCCTGATAATTCCTACAATGTGAAGGCAGCTCAAGAAAACTCCAACAGGACATTCCTAGACATTATCGCAGGTAATATATTTTCTATCGCATAATTGGATTCCGGCTCCCGTTGTGCTTTTCGTATGCATTCAGAATTGACGTTCGTGTTTGTGAACAGGAGGTCGTAGCCAACCCTTCCGATCGGTCTCGAAGCCCATACACCGAATTTTGACGAGTCTACCGAATTTCAATCAAGGGCGCCGGGAGCGAGCCCGCCCTAGCCTGCGATTGATCACGCAAATTGGTTAATATATAGGGCGATCTTTTCCTCAGCATCGACAAGAGGTAGACGCTTAGATCCAGCGGACCGCCGGTCTTACTAAATCGAAAGAACGATCACGATGCTTCCGATCCTACGAACAGCGCGTGTAGCTGTGGCTCGGGCCGGCCGTGCCCGCTGCTCTCCTCGATTGTCAGTGGCCTCTTCGGTACCAACAGTTCGAATTGCTGCCCATGCTGCCGCTCCGTACTCATCGAACCGATCGAACGATTCGACGACTCGCGCCGCCGTTATCCAAGTTCTTAACAACGTGGGTTCCAAGCGCGAGGTCCAGCAGTATCTGTCGCACTTCTCGTCGGTTTCCTCCCAACAGTTTGCTGTGATCAAGGTTGGAGGAGCGATCCTGACTGAATACCTTGATGAACTATGCTCTTCGCTATCCTTCCTGTACCACGTTGGACTCTTCCCCATCATTGTCCACGGTGCTGGCCCCCAGCTTAACAAGATCCTGGAGGACGCTGGAGTAGAGCCCGAATTCGAAGAAGGAATTCGTGTGACTGATGGGAAGACGCTGGGAATTGCTAGGCGGCTGTTTCTGGCCGAGAACCTGAAGCTCGTCCAACGACTGGAGGAAATGGGTGTCCGTGCTCGGCCGATTACTTCCAGTGTTTTCACCGCCGACTACCTTAACCAAGACAAGTGGAAGTTTGTTGGTAAGATCACGGATGTTAACAAGGAGCCGATTCAGACGGCTATCGAGAATGGCTACCTTCCCATCTTGACATCGATGGCAGAGACCCGGGAAGGACAAATACTGAATGTCAACGCTGATGTTGCTGCTGGTGAGCTTGCTCGCGAACTCGAACCTCTCAAGGTTGTCTACCTTAGCGAGAAGGGCGGCCTTTTCGATGGTGATGCCCAGAAGATCTCGGCCATAAACCTTGATGAAGAATTCGACCATCTCATGTCCCAACCTTGGTGCAAGTTCGGAACCCGTCTAAAGATCCGAGAAATCAAGGATCTACTGGAAAACTTACCCCGATCATCGAGCGTTGCTATTATCCATCCTGCCGATCTCCAGAAGGAGTTATTCACGGACTCTGGAGCCGGAACTCTGATTCGTCGCGGTGATAAACTGATGACGGTCTCCAGCGTCGGAGAGTTCGCTGACATCAACAAGCTGAAGGATGTTCTGATCCGCGATCGCGAGGTCCGCGATGCCAGAGCCACTGTTGACCGATATATCGAATTCCTCAAAGAGCGGAAGTTCAAGGCCTTCTTTGACGAGCCCATGAAGGCTTTGGCTGTTGTCCTTGACCCTGCCCCCGAACAAAACTACGCGACCTTAGCCACTCTGACGATAACTAAGTCGGGATGGCTGACAAACGTTGCTGATAACTTGTTTGCTGCGATAAAGAAGGAGTATCCCAGCTTGGTTTGGACTGTCAAGTCCGACGACGAGAATCTCACTTGGTTCTTCGATAAGGCCGACGGTAGCATTGTCCGGGGTAATGATGTGATGTTCTGGTATGGAATCGAGCCCGGTGAGGAGCTGAATAAGCTCATGAGAGAGTTTACATTGCAAGGCCGGGCAATGCTTGGGGACTCTAACTTGGAATCCCGGCTTCACCGCGCTGCTCAAGTAGCATCGGGTAACCTTCGCGCCCATTTTGCATCCGGCTCCGTGGCAAACCAAGCCCGAGGCTATTCTACCCTGGCTCGTCGCAGTGGTTCTGTGACTGGAGCTTTGCGATCATCTTACCTGAACAAGCAATCTCGTCGTGGTTATGCTACCACTACCAACCCCAACCCACCTTATGGAAAGAAGCACGCCTCCAACCCGCAACCATCCAGAGTAGCACTAATTGGTGCTCGCGGCTACACCGGACAGGCCCTTATCAGTCTTCTTAATACTCATCCCAACTTTGAGTTAAGGCATGTCTCATCTCGAGAATTGGCTGGCCAGAAGCTGGAAGGCTACGACAAGAAAGAGATCATTTACGAAAACCTCAGTGTCGATGATGTCCGTGAGATGGAACAGAAAGGCGCCATTGATGTTTGGGTGATGGCTCTTCCCAACGGTGTATGCAAGCCGTTCGTGGACGCTATCAGCGAGGCGAAGAAATCGGCACCTCGCGAGGATAGCAGCCTGATTATAGACCTTTCAGCCGACTACCGCTTCGATGATTCATGGACATATGGGCTTCCCGAGCTGGTCAGACGCTCCGCTATTGCCCAAGCCACCCAGATCTCGAACCCTGGTTGCTACGCGACAGCCGCTCAGCTTGGTATTGCTCCTTTACTCGAGCATCTCGGCGGCCAGCCTTCCATTTTCGGCGTTTCTGGTTACTCTGGCGCTGGCACGAAGCCGTCCGCCAAAAACAATGTTGAGAACCTCACCAACAACTTAATCCCATACAGTTTGACAGACCACATCCACGAGAAGGAAATTGGTCGTCAATTGGGCGTGGATGTTGCGTTCGTCCCTCATGTTGCTGTGTGGTTCCAGGGTATCTCGCACACGATCACAATTCCCCTGAACAAGACCATGACATCCCGCGACATTCGTCAAATATACCAAGACCGCTATGCAGGTGAGAAGCTTGTGAAGGTTATCGGCGAGGCGCCACTGGTAAAAGCCATTAGTGGGAAACATGGCGTTGAGATTGGTGGTTTTGCGGTACACAGCTCGGGGAAGCGAGTAGTCATTTGCGCGACCATAGACAACCTACTCAAGGGTGCTGCCACCCAATGCCTCCGTAAGATCCTGCCCTGATGAGTTAATATTGTGGAATTGTAGCTGACTGATGACAGAAAACATGAACTTGGCTCGTGGCTATGCGGAGTTCGAGGGCATTCCTTCCATGGACTAGGGGGCACGAATCAATGAACTGGTGTTTCCAGACCTTTACTATGTATATACCTGCTGTTGAATGATCATCAAAGTGCAAAAACAATTCTGGGTAAAGTATTTATGTGACAGGATCGCTCTGATTGTCTACAGTCTTAGTAATTAGCCAGTATCTAATCATTTTATTGTTGGATGCATGTCTCGAAATGCTCATATCACTCCGTGCCAATGAGATGAACCTACGAGGGGCCTGTGAGGTACTCTCCCACCTCTCTACATTAGTAAATCTGTACATTTCAGTAAAATGACAGAATAGATTTCTACAGCTCAGAATGATCCAGCACCTTTTGACCTCTGGATTTGTTGGTCGTCGCCTTTTATAAGACCCAAGTTGCAATGGATAATAACTAAGTACCTACCTACACGAAACACAATATTATTCCTACCACACCTTTAGGTACCCATGTAGTTCACCTTCAGTGATCCACTACATGTTCTGGCCGCTACAACTCCAAGGTCAGGCAGGTCCGATGACGGACTGCGGGGTACCTTTGTGACTCTCTGCGGGGCAGATCTTTTTTCGTGAAGCCCGAATTTTAGAGCCCAGTTTTGATTCGCATTGTGTGATTCAGGTGCAATTTTACCAGGAACATCATCTCTGTTCAACCTACAGACTATTGATTGGACTGGAGATAAGTCATGGCTCCTCAATTTCCTACCAAGAAATGCGGTTAGTGAAGCCCTGTTGATCCCAATGGACTGATATGCCGTGTGACGATGCTGATCGATCTGCTTGAACAGGAGTGCTTGGATGCACAGGCTCCGTCGGCCAGCGCTTCATCCTCCTACTTGCTCAGCACCCTCATTTTGTCCTTCACGCAGTGGGGGCTTCTTCTCGATCGGCTGGCAAGAAGTACAAGGATGCCGTGCGCTGGAAGCAAGCTGCGCCTATGGGAGCAGTGGGCGAGCTCGTTGTGCGCGAATGCAAGGCCAGTGAGTTCGCAGACTGCGATGTCGTCTTCAGTGGACTGGACTCGGACGTAGCTGGAGAAATCGGTATGTGCCTACGCTTGAAGCCTTGTCTCTCTCAGTGGCCAAAAACACCTGAGCTGTTGCAGACTCGCTAACACAAAGTCCAGAGATGGAGTTCATGAAGGCCAACCTGGCCGTATTCTCCAACGCAAAGAACTACCGTCGCGATCCCCTCGTCCCTCTCGTTGTGCCTACCGTCAACCTCCCACATCTTGATCTGATCCCGCACCAAAGGAAACATCATAGTCTCGAGAAGGGCTTCTTAGTCTGCAACTCCAATTGCGCTGTCATTGGACTCGTCATCCCCTTCGCGGCCCTCCAAGCACGATTTGGTCCTGTTGACCAGGTCAGTGTTGTCACTATGCAAGCTGTCTCTGGCGCAGGATATCCCGGTGTGAGCAGTATGGACATTCTTGATAATGTGGTACCCTTCATCAGCGGCGAGGAAGACAAGCTCGAGACAGAGGCACGCAAAATACTGGGTGGTATCAACAGTGAAGCCACCGCCTTCGTGGAGCAAGAAGAGCTACGTGTCTCAGCTGCGTGCAACAGGGTCCCAGTCCTGGATGGGCACACCGCGTGCGTGTCATTGAGATTCAAAAATCGCCCGGCACCCAATGTCGAAGACGTCAAGGCTGCAATGAGGGACTATATTAGCGAGGCGCAGAAACTGGGCTGCCCCAGTGCCCCTGAGCCTAGCATCAAGGTCTTCGATGAGCCAGATCGGCCTCAGCCTCGACTTGACCGTGAGCTTAGCCGTGGTTACACTGTCAGTGTCGGCCGCGTACGGGAAGACGAGAGTGGTATCTTTGATATTAAGTTTGTTGCTTTGAGTCACAATAGTAAGTACCTCAGTTCTATCATGACTCGGCCAATCTTCTTCGATCTTGACACAACTTACTTACTCCTCGCAGCTGTCATTGGTGCTGCTGGCTCTTCAATATTGAATGCCGAAGCTGCAGTCCTGAAGGGCTTCATCTAGATCATTCTTATGCTGCATTTATCTGGCGTTTGGTAAGTGAAAATATCAAGACTTTGGGATTCTAGACATACCTAGCAGACCCCATGGGTGGTGGACACGAGGTACGTTGTATATAACCGTGGATAAAGGATAGTAGTCCACAAGCTGTATGGAACAGGAAGTATGATATCACTCCGTCGTATCAACTCTCATTATATCGACATAGTACGTGATTATGATCGTATCCTTTATATTTTACAAGCAGGCTCTTGACAGGATAATTCCGGGCGATACTTGATAAGCCAATTCTGCTTTCTAGGCGACAGGTAGCCTCGGGGTCTGCTGATAAGTTGTTCCTGCCTTTCTTGATGCCGTTCTGGAATTAAATATGTGCCGTTGTTCGGCCTCGGGCAAGTCTTGGAGTACATGCACCATATACGCTGCCTCTCCATGGATTCCGCATAATTTCGCATTGCCCCCGCTGCCTGGCTCTGTCAAAATAATTTGCCCTACCGACCGCATATATTCAAACCCTCGTTCTCAAAAATCATTCTGAATCTATTGTGCCCTACACCTCCCATGATCTTCTTTTCTTCGATAATCCTCTTCTATTGTTCTCAACCACTCTTAGGAATAAACTTCCAATTGCACGGATACCTCTTCCTGTTTCGTTCTCTATTTTTTGCCATTTACACCCTTCCTTTGACATCGTTCTGCTTGCACACCTTTCCTTCCGGTTACTCTTTGTAAGGAGGTTAGTGATGATGTACCGAAGAATTGGTGACTTGAATCCGAATTATACCGTCATATAGTGTCTCTAACGTTGTCAATTAACCATGAATAGTACAACCAATTCGATCATCAACAAATGATACCTCCCGCCCAACCCCCCTGACGGCGCGCCCAAGATGTCTTGCTGTCTACAAGGGCCTCGCGCCCCCGAACTCAGAGAGAGGCTCCTCACACTACAACAATAGTTATTTACTCCCTCTATACATGGCTTCAGATACTGGATGCAGCAACGGCACCCTCACTGATGGCCATGAACGGAACCTAAATCTCAAATTTCGTCCAAGATCCGGTGAAGTACATACATCGTGTAAGCTTGGCCATCTGTTAACGTGATCATATTGTCGTCAGAGGTCAACGTTTTTAACCCCAGCTCGACTTCCCACGGGTTCATCATCGCGAGGCCACGGCCCCAGAAGCAACACAGACTTCAGCCGGTCGAAAACCCTCAGTCCCATGACAATGGACTGGTTCACCGATCCAAACGAGACCTCTATACTCCGTCGGTGGTGTGTCAGGTTACGTCACAGAGGACTAGCTTTGAAGCTTTTCCCAGGGATTCGGGACAATTACTTACGAGAAGACCTCTTAAGCTCACGTGAACTGCTGTCTAGACTTGGGTTGATACATTCGGAGATTGACTATTCGAGATAACCATGATTATTTCACCATATGCGTTAACTAGTCCTTCCCCTGGTTCCCCTATTTACACTTGAGGTTGCGGATCCCTTGTCATAAAAACAAGTTTTGGTTTTGTTCTCTCAGAGAACTCGTTGCCGACGTCAAAACGCATCTCTTCGATCTTAGAGGAGAAGCCACATTTCTCGTATACCCGTCTACCAACTGGTGTGCCTTCCACCACTGCCTGTGATTCCGCATCGTGAGTCATAAATCATGGCGATCTGATGATAGTGGGGTATTGGAGCCATCGCCAGGGGTAGCAAGGGGAAATGGCGAAGAACATACCACAAGGCCTTGCTTATCTGCTGCACTTGTTCCCCATTCAACCAGAGCCGTTCCACCACCTCGGCCCTGGTATTCTGGATGGACAGCTAGAAGCTCGAGTACTGAGATTTGTATATCAAAACCCTAGTTCTTCGCTATACTTATCTTCCTTTTCAACATACCATAAACGCCCTTTCCCTCGGAGTTGACAACAGCCTCCGTTCGCGGAATCACATACTCCTTCCACAGTCGTGTCATGAAACCGCGGTCGTTTTTGTCCGGCCAGACTTCCTCGACGTTTTCCGCTTTCTCAAGCTCGGCGGGCGGTGGTTCTTTCATGTGCGTCCATATCGCCAACCCGACAATGCGTTCTGGACCTCCTCTGCCATCACCCACAACAGCTTTGATAAAAGTCGACGCTCCGCCACTCTGTTTCCACGCCACTAGCCGCTTCGCACCCTGTGCCTGACCGGTGGGTGTGTCGTGCGCGGGGAAGTATATGTCGACAAAGGGGGCGTCGTGGCCGAAAGCCTTGGAGAGAACCTCGAAGCTGGCGGGGATCTCATCATCCGAGAGTAATGCCACGCTGGCTCTGCTCGATGGATCCATTGTGTTGACCACGGCGGTGGAATTGAAGCTCGATGAAAAAGATAACAAGTGAGTCAACAATGTTATGAGGGAGTGAATTTTCAAGCACTGTGAGGTAGGTATTGGTATACCCAGTTTGAAGTAGGGCGTGCGTACCTACCTACCTACCTACCTACCTACCTACCTAAGGGAGCGGGGAACACATATGCAGCAGGGTATTTATTGCTGTTGCAGGCACAGCAGAAGCGATCAGGCTGCCCTCCCAAGGTTCCCGATGTCACCTACCTTAGGTAGGTAGTTCTGTGCTACGTGCGACTTCCCTCATCCATGGTTGCTCATGTTTGTCGTGCATGTCTTATAAGTATCTCGAGCGGTCTTATCGGAGCACCACCATCAGAGTGTCACAATGTGTTCCCGTAGGAATCAAGTACTGCTGCCGCCATGTCGCGCTGGCCCGCCGCCCTTGACGCATCTGCAGTCTTCTCCAAGAGCAAGCTCACAACCACAACTCAGGCACGTCGGTCGTTTGCAGCTGAGCTTGTATCACATTTGAAGCAATATGGCTTCGCGCGTGTTCGCAACCACGGCGTCACACCAGTGGCCATCAAGGGATTATTCAAATACGTACGCATGGACACCGAGAAGACACATTAGATATAGCCCACGATTATCGCACCTACTAACTGATCCTCAGCACCGAGACTTCTTTGCTCTTCCACTTTCTTCCAAGCTAACGGTCCGTCATCCCGGCGGCGAGTCGCCAGCCAGGGGCTACTCGCCTTGGGCGTACGAGAAAACCGCCGTACTGCGTCCAGACTTGCACTCCCCGACGGATCCGGCCAGGGACTCCCTAGGCGCACACTCCACGCGTAATGAGACGGGTCACTTCTCATCCAAGATGCTGCTCGACGCAAGGGAGCAATTCGCCGTAGGGCCGCCCTCTGACGTGGCGTACCCGACGCCGCGGCTTGCTGAGGCGATCTTGCCAGGCTTTGATCAAGCGACGCGGTCGGCGCACGCAGAGATTTCGCAGACGTGTCGCGCACTTGTGGACGCGATCGAGGAGGGGCTGGGGGCGCCGAGGGACTCCATCTCGGGTCCGACGGAGGGAGGCAGGGGCGCCGAGTTGAACCTGAACTTCTATCCGGAGGTAGAGCGGGATGCCCTCGAAAACAGTGCGACTTCTGACTCCTGTGACGAGAGCGTCGCGATGAGACGTATCTGGCCGCACTCGGACCTTGGTGTCATCAGCGCCCTGTTCCAGGACGGAGTCGGCGCGAGCGGCCTGGAGCTCCAATGGAGGGGGCCGCTGGAGAACGAATTTGCGCCGGTGGCCATTGAGCAGGAGGGAGATCTGGTGCTTCTTGTTTCCGACACGCTTGAGCGCTGGACGAACGGCCAGCTGAGAGCCGCCGTGCACCGTGTAGGCACGCCACCTGTCTCACCTACCGGCTCGTCGGGAGCGCATCATGTCCCCGAGCGTAGGTCCGCGGTCATGTTCTTTCGCGCTCCGCCAACGGCAGACTTGGGTCCCTTGCCGTGCTTCGTATCGAAAGCCGATCCAGCGAAGTATGAGCATGTCACTGCTGGAGAGTATCTGAAGCGTCACAACAAGAGGCTCTATTGAGGTGAAGGGACCACTGGTATATAGGGCCACGTAGATGAGGAACAAAGTTGTTTTCCGATAGAAAATGTTGACGAACATCAAATGAGCTTATCAAACCTAAATGAGGTACATACAATTTACGTATTCCATGGGGGGGCCTGCGCTGAGCTACTGGGTAGTATAGTCTCTCGGAAGTTTCGAGAGGCAGCATCATCCAAAGCGAGACCATTCATCTACACAACAAAATACCGGAAATCAAACAGCATGATCCTTCGTATTGTCCTTGTGGCTGTGACCGAGTTCGATTTCCCGATCGAGCAGTGCCGACCGCACATTGCCATTCTCCATGACCTCCTTGATCGGGCCCGCGTAGTGTTTTTGCCCCATTACAAGCCATAACAGAGCACAGATAATCAAAGCTGCCCCGAACACCACACCTGCATAGTTCATATTCTCGGCCGTGACGGGGAAGTAAGGCGGTAGGACGTTGAAACCGATCGTAATCGCCGAGAAGATGATGGTAAAGATATTGATCGGAATGCCCCACTTCCCCAGCTCCCACGGTCCGAATGGGATGTTCTTCCCCGGACTCAGTCGACGGGCGAGGATGAATATGGTCGGTAAAACGTATGTGGTATATTGGCCAAGCAGAGCCAACGAGACCAACGCATTGAACGCAGTCGTGGAACCCAAGTTGATCAGGCCGAGAATCATGATGACGAACGCGCTCCAGAGAATTGCGCGGATCGGTATGCCAAATCGATGGCTCACCTGCGTTCTTTTGTGAGTCTTTGCGCGCGAGGTACGGGACAGTTGCTTACGTGAGAGAAGTAACGGGGGAACGGTAGCCCGTCGTCACGCGCGAAGGCCCAGATCAGACGCGAGGCAGAGGCTAGAAGACCGAGCGCCGAGAAGAAGATGGAGATGATCAAGGCCGAGACCATGGCATTCGTCGCGGCGTAACTCTTGGTCGCGTTGAAGAAGATCTCGATGATGGGGAATCCGGTAGGCGAGTTCAGAGCCGCATCTACGTCGCCTATGCAGAAGAGGATGGCTATGCTCATACCGAAGCAGAGGACGCCACTGACGATGATGCTCCAGATCATCGTTCTCGGGACGACGATAGCTGCGTTGTCTACTTCTTCGGCTATGATGTGGTGTCAGCAACGCGCACGCCACGATGAATTCTCGGCAGAGCACATCTTACCCATGTGCGAGGCACCGTCGACACCGGAGAAGGCGTAGGTCGAAGTCAGGAGCCCAATGAGCCACGAGACACCATTGCTGTGCCAGCCTCCATTGTTCGCAAACGAGCGGAAGACGAAATCGGAAGAACTTCGCGGGGCCAGGTGGACCAGAGGCACCAGAATGCAGAAGAAAAAGATCACATGCAGTATCAAGGCCAGCGTCTCGAGGTGAGGGAAAATCCGGATGCCGAAGATATTGACGAAGACAATGATGGCCGTCACGGCCCAGTACATCAAGGTCCCGTGCCATTGCTGAGGTACATATGTATCAGGATAGTTGAGTATGATCAGCCCCTGGATCATCGTCGCTGCCAGGAAGGCTACGCTGGCCGTCACGGCAATCCGCATGAACGCGGTTATCCATCCTATCTATCGTCAGGTTGCGAGTCTTACATACAGTGACGAGTGAGACATCATCAGATGGCTTACCGGCGAACCAGCTGCACAGGATCGAGTAGCGAGCAGGTGCAAGAACAGCAACCCAATGATACTGCCCTCCGGAAGTAGGTGAGCTGAGAGAGAAAGTATCAGATCACTTTCTCGGGCTCGGTCGGATACCATGGACATCAGACTCACATAGACGCCATCTCGGCCAGCGATGCGGCTGTGGCCAATGAGCCGAAGAACGAGAAGATCAAGCCATAGACAAGAGTCGAAGGGCCGCCATTAATCAAACCGCCTTGAAAAGTGCTAGATGAGGACCATTAGGAGTTACGTCGCGTCATCGATCTGAAATACACACACTGCAAAGGCTTCCCAGGATACGAGTACTGTAGTAGAGAAACTCAGCATGGACGTGAAGCCGAAGTTTTTCTGATCCATTCGTTAGCCTTGGCCATTTGCCAACTTGGAACACGAGGCCTTCACTTACGCTGATCTGATGTCTCTTGCTCAAGATAGCAGCTGTCCTGGCATCCAGCTCAAACGTCTGGTTCTTCAAGCGGCCTTCCGAGTCCGTGTTCGAAATGACTCTCTGCCGGAGCTGATCCGACGTGAGTCGGAGTTCGGCGCTCATCTTGTCGCCGTCACAGACCGAGACACTTCGTTTACGAGTGGTATCAATAGCGATCTGGTACCTTGACGGAAGCTGCAATATATCAAGATATCATGAAAGAACCGCTTCAGTAGTTCGAGCCAGATCTGCTACGCACACGGCCCGAAAAGCAACCTCGTGGAACCCATTGAGCGACTTACGAGCGAGGAAAGATTATGCGCGAGTGGGAGCCGTGGCGGGGGAACAGAGACAGGGCAGTATGTAGTACGTACAGACAGGAAGAGACTGGCTGATTCTCTGCCGTCTGCACCTTTGGTCTAGTCACCTCGCCCTCTGCATTTTCAGCCTTCGGCTGTACCGCAGGTTCGGTATCTAGATACACACAGCCCTACTCCAACGACGTCCCTCACCGGGTTGATCGAGGCAGGGGGGAGTTCAGACGAAACGACACACCGGGGAAGCCAAGTTGGATAGCCTAACCCATCCTCATCCTGCGCCATTGATCATGGATTATTTGCATAGCACCTTATTCTTCATCACCTAGCTAGCTACTTACTGTACACAAAAGAACCCTGCCTGGATGTTGACAGTCGGCGCCCAGTGTGTATGGTGGGAGAGGATGCGATTGGCAATTCTGTTCGCCAGGGTTGGACATCGCCTGATTTTCTTTCCCAGGGCGTGGAAGGGATGCAACAAGATCCCGGGTCACCGGACTCTCCACGCAATCTTCCCTGCATTATCCTGGGCCGTTCTATTTCTACTTCCGGTATCCGTGAGGTGTGTGTGATATTCAGGCTTACATGGGTGGCGCATGTGCACACACATTTGCACAGCTGGTGATACCCAGGAACAGCCTCACATGCAAACAGGCAGGAAAGGCAGCAGCTTCTGTCAGTTTATGCGGAGATTATGCGACGTATAGGTAGAGGGGCCAAGCTCGCGAATGATATATACCTAGAATTGCGAGTGGCGGGACGACGTTAATTAGGTTGCGGCCCAGAGCCCGGTGGTATGTAGACGCCACCACGCGCCATTTATGGCTGGAGTGGCCTGGAGTGGCATGAGGGCGTTGTGTGGTTGCGCAGAGGCTGCCAATGACATCTCATAGACACGCGGACGCGGGAAGATGACTATGTACTCATATCTGACACCCCATGCAAAGGAGCTACCGGTATATAGTACATATGCGGCGTTGCTTCACGTCCGTACAGGTCCGTACAAAAAGAGCGACCCGAATAAGAAATGGGGTAAAGCTTTCGAGCCCTATATCTGGGTTCTTGGCAGTCTTCGTTGGCGGCGCAGTATATTGAAAAGCCACTGCCGGTGTGTACCCGTATGCTGCACAGCATGAGAGAGCAGCGGAATTCTCAATCGACTGGTCACAAAACTGCTGACAGCTAAAATAACTAGGTACTTTAGGTACTCGTAGGAACTGACCATCTGTCGATCTCGTCATCTTGGAGGAGGGTATAGCCACTAGTTACTGTGCGCTATTCGGATCAATCAGCATACATAAATCGCGAGAAGCTTCGCCCCCATCACATAGTAGCGGTGCATTTTACACACTACCAGGCGGGTTTCAACATGGTACACCGCGAAGAGATCATCAAGACCATAGCATGCGTTGCATCGTCCCTTTTATACACCGACAACGGGCGCAGGTGGTTGGACTTCGGAGCCTTGTCGTACTGGATCCTGGCCTTACGAAGCGAGTCCAGGCAGGTCAGCCATAAGCGAGTCGCACAACAGCGAACAGATGTGGCCCGACGTCCAGTGAAACCGTCGTTTGGTGCCAAACGATGTCGTGATCATGCCGTGAAACATGCTCTGCACGTCTACGAAGACGCTGATAGGACTTGAAGGGTGTGATTCTCTACCTACCCGGAATTCGACACAAGCACAGGAATTACGCCCTTGGTATTCTAGTAGTCTACCGCTGTCTTTGGGCCGCTCAGCTGCCCTCAGAAAAGGGCAGGTCGTACTGGTATGCATATAATATTCCATGTCTCGTTCGACATCCCTCTGCGAATAATGGAAGTCATCACAGTACATAGCCCTATACTGGGCGTTTCAGGGGGTGCTCTCGGCACGGACCGTGCGGATGCTGTTCCGGTGTACGGCTCGGACATGGTCTCTCTACACGCTTGTCGACCTAGTAGGAGGTAGGATGATTTTACTGGTAGGTCTTATGAATATTGTCATTAAGCTAAGCTGGTTTGGGAAGCCATTCAACTTCTCAAGGTTCAATAGGCGGGTGGATGATGTGATGGGAGGTGTTGAGGTAGCTTGACGATAACTACCTTCCACCGTACTACTTAGTACAGCCCTGCGTCACCTCAGCTGTTTCTTTTTATTTCTCTCTGCTGCTGCAAATCAGTGCAGTGTAGCATCAGAGAGAATCTTCCCGCACGTACGTAAACCCGGCTGAGAGGGGGCAGTACGAAGGCATCCCCGACGCATGGCGGGTGAGCCAGGTGGGCGCGCCTAAATTTGCATCTTACTACACATTACCAATAGTGCGTCCTTTAGGCCAGGCAATGATGATGCTACGGTACTCATATCTAGGCATTCAACTGAAACCTGATAGCTCCGTCAAATATAATCATGGCCCTACGACACTTGCTCTCCTAACCAAAAGTCCAATCCCATAGCCATGGCACAATAAGTCTTCCCTCCGCTCATGGCTTCCCCAAGCGCAGAGTTCCCCATTAACGGCGGCTCATATCCTCCATATGGCGTGATCACGGACGATGACCACGGGTCCTTCGTCGTAATCGCTGCCTGGATCTTCGCCAGCATCAGCGTGCTCTTCGCCGCTGTTCGTATCCTCCTCCGCAGCTGGACGTCCCAGAACTTCGGATGGGACAATATTCTCATATTGGTCGCCTTGGTATGTGCTGACTTTTTGCCTTCGACCCCATCTGATTGCTGATTCCCTCGTTCTTCAGCTATGCGCGATCGCAGTGAGCGTTTCTGCTAGTGAGTCGGTGGCCCATGGACTGGGACGGCATATCGACACGATCGGCGTAGGAGACATTCGATCCTATTATCGTGTAAGTTGACTGGGCTGTCATGGCGGGACAAACCTCAACAACACCAGACAGCTAACGCCCCTACAGGCCAACCTTGCAACCGACCTCCTATCCTTTTTAGTATTCGTTCTCTGCAAGCTCTCTTTGGTCGTCCTGCTTGGGCACATCACCCCGTCCAGTACCATCAGGCTGATGCTTCTATGGTTCACCGTCTTCCTGATACTATGGGGGCTATCTGGCGTGTTCTCCCTCAGCTTTCAATGCGGAGCTAGGGTTCCTATGAGATTCTTCGACAGCATGTGTGTCAATGAGGTGGGTCGACCAGTAATGATGGAGATAGGCGGGCAACATGATGCTGACTGTTGTCCAGAAAGCTCTCTACTTCACTCACGGCATTATCAACATTCTAACGGACCTCTTCATTCTGGCTCTCCCAGCCTTCATATTGTGGAAAGTACATATGCGTAACGAACAGAGATTCACTGTCCTGAGCTTGTTCTGGACGCGTATTGCGTAAGACCCCCCTCTACCTCCCGTTGCTATCACCTTTAACCTTCATCCCAGTGTATGCGTCGCTGTGGGAATTGAACTTGGTACAATGGAACCCTACTTCCACTCGGAGGATCCCACGTGTACGTGATTTCGACCTGCAAACACCCACTTGCCCGAGTTCTCTAACATATATCAGGGGACTATCTCAATCCTAGTCTATGGAACCAGTAAGTGCAGAGTGGCTATCTACTCCAGCTCAAGCGGCTCAACGCTGATCAGATACAGGATAACAACCCACCTCAGCATAATCACGGCCTGCATACCCTCCATCAAGCCGTTCCTAAACAGCCTACAATCCAGCCTGATCGATTCGGGAATCCCCAGAAACTTCACGTTGAATAGTCACTTCGAACTGCGTCCATGGCGAAGCACCCTCAAGACCTTTGGCGGATCGACGCGGAAGTTCCCGTCGTCGCTGAAAGGGATGGGATTGTCTGCCACAACCTATAATGAGATAGAGGGCGGTGTGGATGGCGAGCAAGCCAGGACCAGGGGTTTGACGGATGGGGTAATTCACCAACAACGGGACGTCGATGTGACAATACAGAATGCCCCCGAGGGCCACGCATCTAAGCCTTCAGACGCGAGTCTACTGGCCTACAAGCCATGGAAATAAGTAATGATAGTCTCAGTAATGTAATGTAATGTAATGTAATGGAATTTCAGGAAACTATGCAAGTTCGTAGTCAAACTCTCTCCGGATCCTCCTAGCTGTTTCCAGAGCGTCCTCGCGACTCTTGCGACTGACAACGGAGAAGTACCCCACGAAGCTCAGCTGGCTCGCTTTCGGTCCATCAAGCCGACTTCCACCCTTCTTGTAGGTCATGTAATCAGGCACTAAAGCCCTCAAGTCATCGTGCTTTTCGAGGAAGTCTCGACAAGCATCCGGTGTCTTCATGATCCCCTGTCTGTCTTCTGGTATCAGGGTAATGACGAGCCACCACTGTGGCCCTCGCTGGAACGTGCACGCCAGCGAACGGAATCGTCCCGTGTCGCCGACAGCCCACAGCAAGTCCAGGGCGTAATAGTCGACGCCATGGGTCAGATTCGACGCGACGTTTCCGTAATACCCAGGGGGTCGCGCATTGATCTCGTGCAGGTAGAAGCTTGGGCTCTCTCGCTCCGCGTCTGCGTCTTCGGTCTCGAAGAGGTCTTCTCTGCCGTCGCGGACGGTGTAGCGCATACAAGAATAGCGCACGCGCCCTTCGCAGTTGAAGACGCCGGTGCGGAAGCCCTGTCGGAGCAGCGTCTGGTGCAACGACGTCCGGACTATCTCGATCTCGTCCGGCGGCAATTTGGAGGGCAATACCATGGACGTCTCTAGGAAAGGGTCATCCCAGCGATTGTGCGGGTAGTCGGCCGCGCTGGGGAAATCGTCTCCCACTTCGCAAAAAACGATTTCGCCATTCAAGAGGACGATGTTGGCATCTATCTCGGGTCCCTCGACGTACGACTCTATCATGACGTCGCTCCGCTGAATCGGGGACGTTCGGTGGCGCGCCGAGGCCTTCTCCACCGCCTGCACGAGCGCGTCGTCGTCCCGTACCTTGGAGATGCATTCGCTGCCCCAGCCTATGCAGGGCTTCACCACTACGGGGTATTGGAACGCGGGCAGATCATGCGAGGCGAGGCGGGCTCGAAGGTCCTCGGCACTCCCTACCTTGAACGCCGACACGTCCGACCGCGGCTCCATCTCCCGCGACCGGTACTTGTCCGCCGCGACGGCGAACGACGCGGCCGGCGACGTCGGGAGGCCCAGCCTCTCGCAGGCCCGGGCCACGCCGACCATGCGCTTGTTGCTCACGGTCGTGATGCCGTGTATCGGCTTCCCGTAGCTGCGGATCGCCGCGACCAGGCGTTCCACGAAGCCGCTGTCGGGATCAAGGCGTGCCGGGATGAAGCCTTCGCGCAGGTGGCTCCACTGGGGATCCTGAAGCCAGTGTCCCTCTTCGTCGACGACCACGACGGCGATGCCGAGGGCGGAGGCGGCTTCCCAGATCCGTCGGCTGTGGTCCATGTTCCAGCGGCCCTTCACCCAGGCGACCCGCTTCATAGGAGGAGGCGAAGAAGGGGCGGTCCAGGGGAAAGATAGGCGGTTGGGCAGCTCGTCTTCGACGGCGGCCAGCGAGGCGGTATCTCTGCACACCACTGCGCCCACTGCGTGAGACAGTAACGCGGGAAGCGAAGCAGCTTGGGGGCTTTGACTTCCGGCCTCTACTACGCGGCGAAACTCCTGTCGAGGCTTGAGGAAACATCGCGCTGCTACTATGTGCTCGCACCCATCTAGGCGCCGCTCCAGGAAGTCGGACCTGACGCAGAAGCCCTGGCTGTCGGGGAGCACAAACTTGAAGGCGACGGATTTCCCCTGAGCCTGGTTTCCCTGCAGCTGTCGCTGACGCTCGACCATGAAGTCACACCACTGCGACGCGCCATTCAGGCGGATTCGGCAGGAGTCGAGATGGCCGGATTGGTTCTTGCCCGTCGTGGGCTCTGCCTCGGAGTCAGCGTCAAGCTGCTGATGGAGAACCAGGTCCAAGGTCCTGCAGTGACACTGTACGAGACTGGCGTTCAGTGTCCAGTACCCAGGAATTTTCACTGTTTGATGTCAGCTAGCGTAGATGCTATGCGCACCCAACACATCACATACGCTCCTTTCCTCCAGCAGTCACCTCTATTGTGCAATTGAGAGCAGTCATCCTTGCTGTGGCGGATACTGCGGCCGCTGGGGCGGTTTGGCATGGTGGATGGTGAGACTATTCTGCTCTGAGTGTAAGAGCAGCAAATACATGGCGGATTCGCTTGGCGACTGAAGGTGGTATGTCGCGAGTTAATGCTACATTCCTCCTCTTTCTCTCTAGTGGCTGCGGTACGGATTCGTGTTCCGCTGCAGTTACGTTGCATCGCACGATCTGTAGTATGCATGTGATTAAAATCCTACGGGTCGTATCTCTCCCACTAAGGCTGGTCTAATGCAAGGAATTTGCGGAATACTACTATACTTGTGCATGTAGTACATTGGTTATTTCCACATGTTCATGAGACATACATGCATGCATATGCCCAGCGGCTTTTGCTCTCTGTTACACCCAACCCCGGGTATGTCACCACATGGTACTCGAGCAAGGCTGTCGAATATGCCCTACAACAGTACAATCGGGCCTATCACTGCAGTTCGCCAGGTTGGGGCAGTGAGTATAGGGGGTCCCAATATTCCCATTGCCGAGTCCCGTCTTTACTACCAGGAGACAGGAATGTTGATCGTCCCGTCGTCCTATCATACGACTCATACGAACATGCCAGTCTCTTCATACCACCTCCAGGCAGATTCACGACGAAGTTCGGTGTCATAAATCCAGCAGTAGAGCCGCGTATCATCGACTCGAGAGTCAGGATCTCGTGGAGCGGCGTGCGCATATCCTCGACGCCTCTGACCATGTCGCACTGGAATACGTAGTACTACATGAGAGTCAGGTGTCATTCTCACTTGATTGGCGGGTTCGCGAATAGATCGCGGATACCTTACCGGCTGGACGTTCATCGCTGCAAGCTGTTTGATCAGCGACCTCATTGTGTCGACATCGTTGTTTACGTGCCTCAGAAGAACGGTCTGATTCCTCACTGTCACACCTTCTTCAAAAAGTCGTCTCGCTGCCTTCTGTGTGATCCACTGGACTTTGGATTAGCGATTATCCTATTACCATGATCAGGCAGTACAATCTAGGCGAGAGCAACGTCGTGGTAGCAGAAAGCTCGACTGTTGAGACTTGTGCTGGATGCTACTCACAGTGATCTCATGTGGATGGTTGAAGTGAGTGTGCAGTGCAACGCTCTTACCCATCTTTCTACCTCGGTGTGAGAGTTCTATGAGAACCTTTGTCCATTCGTCCCTTGGATCGATGAGCCGACTTGGGCAGATGGCTACTCCTTTGCTAGCTATCCTGATTCGCTCAATGTGAGGCATCTCCAGAAGACGCATCCCAATCATGCGCATTTGGTCGGGGGTGAGAGTATATGAGTCACCACCAGAAATTAGAATGTCGACCAAAGACGGAGTATTCTTAATGTAGTTGAACATTGTCTCCCACTTCTTCATGATTGGCAGAAACCTAGTCTTGCTTAACGAATCGGTATCGCTGCCGACGGTATAAGATCTAGTACAATTACGGCAATATACAGGACATACGGAACTTGCTATTACCCCGTCAGAGTCAAATCTGCTGAAACAAGACTCCTCATACCTAGAAAGACAGCCTTGTCGGGATACCTATGGATTACACCTTTGACAGGTGAATCATCAGTCTCGCTCAAAGAGTCTAAAGTGACCTTCGGGTGGTCTGGACAGCGACGGGATTTGAGAGGAATGAATTGTCGCAGCAGAGGATCGTGAAGCGGGTCTGACCAGTTGATCAAGCTCAGGACATGCGGTGTGATCCTGGTCGCCATAGGCGCAAGCTTGATTCCCGATACGACATCTCCCACCAGTTCTTCTGCCGTGGTAGGACTGAGGGCGTTCTCGCGAGGGAAAGAATCAGGTAAGAGCGGTTTCATGAACTTGAACAGCTGATTGGCACTGTGTACCGAGTTTTTGGTCTAAATGGTAGCGCCTCAGCAGACGTCAGACGTCGAAAGGTATACGTCTTACCTGCCACTCATAGCTTATGAACTCATCCTCGCTCACGCTTGACCAGACCGGAATCCGCTTCCAGTAAGCATGAGGCGTAGTCGGGACTCTGAAAGTCGATACAGAACGTCGAAGGGCCATTGTACTCACTTCCTCGGCGCGGCGCAGGCAACGAGGCCGGAGGCGTGGCGATACTGTCCTCGCTATCCCGCGTAGAATCAATGTGCAAGAAGCGAAGCACTTTACACTCTGACAAAAGTCCTATGAAAGATCTGATAACCAGTGGGACGCGAGAGTTGGGTGCATTTGGCAAAGCTGTCAAGCCTCAATCCATCTCTGTGCGACGCGTTGACTTTTAATACTGACGGAAGGTCGACTTGAGGGTCTTCTAGGTGGGTGTCATCGAGCAAGGGTAATGAATGGCCTTTCTCTCGGCGGCGGGCCAAGGCACGCAAATGGCTCTGAAATACGTCGTGTTGTTGTCGCATTGTCCCATGCCCCCTTCCTGGAGAGCACCAAGCTACATACCTAAAGCAGGCAGGCATGTCGCAGCACAAGTGACTGATCACATACGAGTCAGCTTACCGTACCAATCAGAAGACGCTCTGGCTCGTCCGTCTGCTGTGTTGACATGCAAGATAATCTTATGGGACCGCTCAAGGGCCAAGACACTGATCAACTTTCGTTCTCGGGTATCCGAGGCGCAGTAGGAACCGACTGGACAGTTGGTCCGGAGACTCCAAGGCTACCAGCTAGTGGCGAGGCTGCGGCGCACAACACACGAGAGCACCATCGATAGTGAGTGCCAACGTTGGCTGTTGGTTCCCGATGCAAGGGATGAGGTCCTATGCTCAACCGTTATACTGGCAGAATTCTGCACGTAAACCATGATTGCGGGACCGTCGAAGTGGGGGGATTGAAGAGTTCGAGATTGAGTATTGCGTCAGCGTCGAAGTCTGGCGTCCAAGAAATGGACACATGAATAAATTGAAGGCCATGAGCCTCTCCTTCCACTCTCTTGTAGACGCCGCTCTTAGTGTCCAGTAAGCCTTGAAGTCATGTCATCATCACACCAGTCGCACAACCCTTTGGGACAGTCGCCGGCCGTCGTACCAAGCGAGAAGAACCAACATCCAACCGAGTGCGTGAGCTCTAGGCCAGACCCGGACGCACCCCAACTTTCCATTCCGAGACAAGCAACATCAGATGACCTGGCCAAGCTTCGACATGTTTCAGAAGCAGTACCTGCTGTAGTGTGGCTTGTAGCTTTTACAGGAGCCGCACAGCGCCTGGCATTTTACGGCACTACAGTGCCGTGGCGTCAGTAACTAGGAGCTTGACCTCTTCAGACCACATATCTAACAAGAGATAGAAAACTACTTGCAAAACGAGCCTGGTAACTCTGCCTCGCCTGGTGTACTGGGACTTGGCCAGTCTACAGCTACTATCATGAATAGCGCGTTCCTTTTCTTCAGCTATCTAACACCGTTACCATTTGCTATTATCTCTGATTCATTGCTTGGGAGATACAAGACCTTGCTTCTGAGCTTGATGTGAGTGTTCACCAGGCCCCAATAGACTGTCCCTGCTTACGTGTAGGAGCATCTTTGTGTTGGGCGAAATTGTACTCTTCATCACAGCTTTGCCATTCGCAGTCAGGGAGAAAGGCACTGCCTTAGGAGGATTTATCACTGCCTTAGTTCTCATAGGTCTAGGTCAAGGTGGTACATCGGCTGTCATATTCCCTTTCTTATGTGAGTGCTGGGGTACCAAACCATGATCGAGTAGTCGTGACTTTGGCTAAAATCGTCCAAGGTGATCAGATACCTGATAAGAAACCTCAAGTATTTCGTGACAAGAAAGGGGAAACAGTTGTGAGCGATTCCAAGCTTACAGTCCAATATGTTTTCAACGCATTCTATTGGTAAGCACTCATTGTTGTCGATATTTGCGACGCAGGCACTTACGATTCGAACAGGATGATAAACGTTGCCGCGTTGGTCACCCTGGCCACCACCAACATGGAGAAGAGAGTCGGTTTTTGGGCGGCTTATCTTCTACCTCTATGCTGCTTGACTACTGCCATGATACCCTTTCTATTATGGAATGCCCGCTTCAGTAGGTGCATGAGTATTGCCTAGACACTCTTTCTAATCTCATGAGCAGCAAAACTTTCTCCCCAAGGCAATGTCTTACCAAATGCTGCAAGAGTCCTCTCCATCTCGATCAAGTCCGGCTTCCATCTTTCAGAGGCTGATCCTGTACAACCAAGGGCTCATCTCGAAAGAACGGTACCGTGGACCTCCACATTCGTTCAAGAGATCCGTCGCGGGCTGCGAGCCTGTCGTGTAGTCATCTGCTTCACCATCTTCTACCTATGTTTTAATCAGACAACAACCAATATCATTTCCCAGGCAAACCAGATGGAGATTTCCGGGATTTCGAACGATACGATACAATCTTTAAATGCGATCTTTTACATCCTGCTCAACCCGATGATCCAAAATGTGCTTTTCCCTTTCCTCTCCCAACGCCGTATCTCGTTCGGGCCTATCGCTAGGATGACAGCCGCTTTCTTCTTCATGGCAGCGGCTATGGCTTATGCCGCCGGCATCCAAAAACTGATATACGATTCCCCACCGTGCTATTCGCAACCGCTACACTGCCAGGCCAGTACCATATCTATAAGTGATGACGAGATCCGCTATAGACCCAATGAAGTGAGTATATGGCTCCAGGTCCCGCTCCAGATGTTACTCGCAGTCGGGGAGATATTCGGCTTCGTTGCCCTGAACGAGTTCGCGTACACGGAGGCTCCTACGAACATGAAAGCTTTGGTCAAAGCTTTCGAGCAGCTTACCGCCGCACTGGGAGCCGCACTTGGGGTGGCACTTGGGCCCGTCTCGAAGGATCCGTGGTTAGTGATCATGTACTCATCTCTTGCCGGCACAATGGTCGTCAGTGGGGCAGCGTTCTATGCGGTCTTCCGGGGGCATGATGCCAACTGGCATACGAAGAAGGGCATAGACGAGTCGGAGTCCTCAGAAGATGGCGCAGAAACGAGCGGGAATGGACAAAGCTCTACGAGGATAAGTTAGGCTTGGGCTGACTGATCTAATATATTGGGCTTATGACCAACATACATAGGTATATAAGATAAGTTTTGACACATCAATTCAACAATCCTTTCCTCAGTGGGAGGTAGATAACTATCACGCTTTCTTGAATCAGGATGCAGGTAAGCGATTTGCACTTCGCTTGTGAGGAATTTTGAGCTGAAGTATCGTACAAGCGGGGCCATCTGATTGTCGAATGTTTGTTTCTGCCTCATAGTTATATATATATATATATATCTTTCTCATTGGCATTGCTCTCTAGCCTGCTGCATGGCGCGCCCTCAAACTTCTGCACAAGTATACACGCCTGCCTAGTTTAGCCTCCCTCTTCACTTACTCTGATGAATTCGACTTCGTCCGGATGGTGATAGTGCTGAGTTGTTGTTTATCTATTTGACCCTAGGGTTTTGACCATTTTCAGATCATCCACACTATGAGATTGTCACTATCTTATTCTGGTCGCGTGGAATTCCTCAACAGCCACGGGGCTTCGGGGTTCACGCGGTTTCAGCAAGGCTGGCTATGTTTTCAAATGCAATGTCACCCCTGTGTGTTGTTACTTTTACCATTGAGCCTCTATTTCGTCCCATCTCTTGCCCAGCGGATTCCTAAATCTCCATTTTCTAGGCGAGACCAGATTCTCCTGTGGTTTGGCTTTAACCACAAACATGGATGAACCAATCTGGAAAGGTTTGGCATCTGAAGTCTGTGATGCATTGCTGCCGATTATCAGCCGAGCCGTTCCGATAACTACGCAAGCAAACAGTAGTTACGATGCCACCAAGGACATGTTCAGTTAATATATATTCGTTGCTGTGCACACCTAGACTCTATTCAAATTGAGCTCTTCTCTCTCCCTCTTGGCTGTGCACAACCCAACCCACGCTGAGTTATATATACTGAAAAATTGCTTCTCCCCATCCATCCCGAGCCCGATCATTTTTCGCGACGAAAGATACTCTCTCTGCAGCGGTCTCCGTTCCCAAGCATTTTCTTTTCAGTATTCCCGTCCGCGAACCTCTGGTTCTTTTCTAGTGGTACTTCTGACGTCGCTCCTTATTTCTACACACGATGCCGCCCAAGGAAGACGAATTTAGGGCTGAAGGTATTAACCCCAAGTAAAGGTTTATTGGCGTGGAACATCATTAACTCTTGTAACAGGTTGCTCTGACAGAAGTCCTCGCCAGCAGAATCTCGGCTCTGCTGCTTTGCTTGGCGAATTTGATGAGGTTTATGTTTCACATCGAGATCGTGAAACGAAGGGTCGTGCTGCCCCAGGCCCTCCCCGGTCACAAGGGGGTATGTGATTTATTCGATGACAAGATTACCATTACGTGACCCGACTCTTTTTGGGCAACGATACGGGATCAGATATATCATCGACCCAGGTTTAGAGCCTCTATCAATAGTGTCTCCTTTTGAAGAGGTCTTAGATTTTTGTTGACTTTGGAACACAGAATTCAATACCAGTGTCCAAGACTTCGTCAATCCCGATGTTCAGCAATCTCACGCATCTATAGTTGCTACACTCTCTCAGCAACCCCAGACCTTGATACCTCGTGCGGAAGATACCAGTGTTGCCGCCGTCCAGCAGCAGCAACAGAGCACCCCGACAATGCCGCCATCTCTTACCCACGTGGACTCAGACACACTCTATCGGCACCCGAACGCAGACATACCCGGTGTGGGCTGGCCCAATAATCCTCGCTTATTGGGTGATTGCGCTGTCAGAGTCTGGGGAATAAAATCCGACACTTTCTTCCACGAGGTCCTTGAGGCATTTCCGCGGACTGGCAAGGTCTGGGAAATCGAGATGATCTTCAACCCGCGTCGGCAATCTCTGAACTATGCGAGAATTTCATATGTAAGTGGCATCCGTATATCGTGGAGTGTCTTCCCTTGCAAGTCGTTCGTTTTCCGTTACAAGCGTTTCGTGCGGATGTCTAGAAGGAACTGCATACCAAGCTGCGTGCTGACGATGAAGACTGTAGTGGAACCCCCCAAGTGCTACTCGTGCAGTTGACAAGAGCACAGTATCGATTTCCACTAGACGAACCAACCAAGCCACCGGCCAAAGCACCACAGATTTGACTGACTGCTGGGTGACGTACGATGATGAGGAGAGCCGACCGCACCACCCTACTCACAGATCCCGAGTGCTCAGACTGTCAGGCCCGCGAGAAGTCATCACCCCAGAGAATTTGGTCCCCCGTTTGCGAGATATTGTTGAGCGAACTACTAGTCTTGTCTGGGTCAACCCCCGAACATGGCACACGAGAGGCACCACTCCCGAGCAGTGCACTTTTGTGTACGAATTTTCTGCGGTTCTGGTTGCTGTGTCGGTTTTCGACGAGCTGAAGCGGACTGAGCAGAGTCATGACATCAACTTCCTGTATGACAGAGATCCATGCAATTTCCCGTATTAGTTAGAGAGTAGCCATAGCAGTAGGCGTGTTAATCCCCACGATACCCATCCCGCTTCCTTTCTTGCTCGTCATTTGCTTTCCGACTGTACCCATTAACTAGCTTACTTATGTGTTATGGGATGACGGGGCAGAGCTGATCTTGGTCGTTCAGGAGAGCTATATTGGATTTTCTTCGGGAAATTTTGGCCAAATCAGACCACTGAGTCACGTTCCTGCTCAATTACACCTGCCCCGTCGAATGAAGCAATGATCCTTTCAGAGTAGGGCTCTGGTTGATCGGAACGATAGCAAGTCAACGGAAAACTATACGACGATTCCGAATACGCAAGGTCCTCCACACTCAATATAATATTTTAGAGCACCAATTTGCAACCATGAGACCTGGGATCTGTCGGGGCCAGGAATTCTCACGGCGATTGACTGCATATTGAGGATCTCGGTGAAATTCGGCAGAAGCTATATACTAGAAAGCTCTGGATAACTCCATCATAGTTAAATAGATCTTTCAAAAGATACTGGTATATGAACATTATTAACTACATCTAGGAAATTATCGATAATCCAAATAATACGTGACGTTTTGAAAGCCCTTAGAATTTATCAGGTCGGCTTCAGTCCCTGTTCATTGCCGATGCCTAGTGTTAGATCTACGCAATTGATAAGAAAGAAAGAAGGAATATCTTGTGCACAGATTTGACGACCAAGCGGTTCAGAATCTACAGCTACTACTTGTTGAGTCTTCAATTCAGTGGTGCTCTTCTCATTGTGAGATTATTATACTCTCACAGCATCATGGACCAACCATTTCTCCAATCCTTACGGATAATGTAGAACTGGACTTGGTTCTAAAACCACGAGACAGAAATACACTATTTTAAGTGAAAGGGTATATGGTAAATGCATCGATTTGGACGGGACTGCTCGGCAAGGTACATGTTATCTTACTAACCCGTGCCTTGACGTCTTAGAACGGCACAAGCTATCAATAAGAAGCATGTTCCCCTATGACTCAACTGAAGATAGCCACCGTCGATCAACCACGGACTTCCTTCGACAATCTCGTCTAATCAAACTTGATCGGGCTGAGAAGCTGTCTTATCTATATCACTGGAGCTGGAGCTGGGGATCTCCTGAAGCCTCTTGGCCACGAACTTGTTCCCCATGAGCTTGTCCAGCTCCGGCACGAAGAAGGCAGCCACAATGTAGATGATAGAAAATGGAATGGTACACTTGAACACCATCGCGAAGGCGTGGGCGTAGGCTGATTTCACAGCAGTGGTGACTGTCGCAATGATCTCGGGGGTAATGCCAGGTATAGCCGAGAAGTCGCCCGCGGTGATACCGGCGAAGAGTGACTCGAGAGATGAGGCTGGTAGCCCGGCTTCGGTGGCAGCTGGTACCACGTATTGCGGTAGGTAGTCTTTGAGCTTGTTGTTAAGGACGGAAACATACAAGGCCTGTGCGACGGAACCTCCAAGGGCTCGCATGGAGCCCACAATGCCGACTGCAAGACCAATATCCTATTTTTATCGTCAGTGAATACTTGTTATGATCACTTTGGAAGCTCCCTGCTATATCCTGGCATCATTTGTGGACTCGAGGTCGTGAAGAAGCCAGCTTCAAGAGACACATCCAGGCGACAGGAGCTTTCATTATACTCACCTGAGGTTCAACAACGAGAGTCACTCCAGGGAATGAAATATTGTCAAGAAAGCCCATCGCCGTCAGGGCGACGGTTCCCAAACCGATTGTAGCCTCCCAACGATCAGGGTTCACCGAGATCAGCGAAGTGAGGAAGGTAAATGAGATGATAGTGGCAATAATCGCCTGCCATTTAACCCTGGGGACGTAAGACATGGTCATGCCAGCGATCATCTGACCCAAGAGGATGCCACCTCCCACGACAGAGCCTTGTAATCCAATCCGTATTTGATCGGTTGTGTAAAGAGACTCGATCAGGACGGGCCAGATGATGGTTAGCGCAAAGTAGACCATGGCTCCGATGACTGAGATCGCCATGATAGCCACGTAGCCAATGCTCCTGAACAGGCGAGGTGGCATCAAGGGCTGCACCTTGCAAAAATGTGCTTCTAGAGATTGAGATTTAGCAGCATACCACAAGCAGATGGTTTCTAGCAAGAGCTTACCATAGACTCCGAATGCCGCCAAGGTTACGAGTCCAATAAGCAAAGGACAGAGCGTTGCTGCACTGGCCCAAGGGTGTTGAACACCACCCCAAGAGAGCCCGACGAGAAACAGGACACAGCCAGTAGCAAACAGAAAGGTACCGATGAAATCGAGCTCTTTCAGTTGTTGCATCTTGGATTTGCCACCAACGTGCAGTTGCTGGTATGTTGGGGGGTGGTAAAGAAAAAAGTACAGCAGCAGTGAGATCGCACCGAAGATTATACTCATATAGTAGCACCACCGCCAGCCTGCCTGGGTATGGTATATGAGCAGGCGGGAGAAGATAGGACCGAAGACGGCAAACGGCATTGCCGCAAAGAAGACGAGCGAGATGATGGGAGCCCGCATCTTGTTCGGCACAAGCTCGCCAAGCACGATATTGAAGGACAGCTGACCTGCTGCTGCGAAACCATTGAAGACGTTGGCGACGATCAGAGTATCCACGTTCTGGGCGCAAGCCCCAATGATGCTACCAATGAGTCCCAAGATGGCAGTGCCCATCACCAGCCACCTACGACCGAAGATGTCTGACATTCGTCCCACGAGGAGAAATGCAACACAGTTACCGAGGGTCCACGTCGTCGCCACCCAGTTGATGTTGGGTGAGTCGTCGAGACTGGCGTTGATCAGGGCCAAGGTGCTGCTGGGCATGACCCAGCTTACGTATCCGCAGATGTTCTGGAGGCATGAGGCCTGGGTATGCTGTCAGCCTAGGCTCGCCAGTTTGCTTGATCCCAACTTACCACCACAGTACCGATGAACTGTGGACTCCTGTAATAGCCAGATGGCATGGCGGAGACCTCACCACCGATAGCCTTGGCGTCAATATAGTCAATGGTGCCATCCGTGTGGACGACCTTGACGCCTTCCCTTGAGGGTCTCTCGACATGATGGCTTTGTGCGTTCCTCGACTTCTCCCTCTCCTGGCTCGAGGTCTCTGGCGTTGTCGACATTGTGAATTGTTCTGTTTGGAAGATCAATTTCTGAGCGGGAGCATGGCGACGCGACCTGGGGCTTAATAGTGACAACGACGGGAGTCTGAATGGTGTAACACCAAGACAACCCAACCAGGGTGAGCTGCCCATTCTGTACAGTCTTACAGGCAATTTACGGTCTGATAAGTCGAACAGGATTCCCCTCCTTGTGCACGGAGATCATCAAGCCTCTATCAGCCACGACAAGGAGCATGTTGGTTGAGCGCCGTCGTGCTCAGCACACCCAGTTGGCCTGAGCGTTCATGTTTGCTATCGCGAAGCCCAGCGTGGAGGCAAGGGGACTCGATGCCGCTAGCGAGATGCAACGCACGGCAGTGGCCTGCGGGCGATGAGGCGCACGACAGTATGACCGGGTCATGTTATCCACGGCGTTGGGGATCCAGATCTAGGGTTTCACTTTGACTTTCGGCGGCTGACGGTCCAGGCCACATGGACCTTATTTTCTGCACAAGGCGCCATGGCGATGCCATAAGAAGCACGGCCTGGAAAAGGTTTTCCTTCTAGAGAGTAGTTTACGACCCTCTGGTTAGTTTGCGTAGTATTTGGTCTTTCTAGTGAGGGGTAGAGTAGTAGAGGTCCAGCTCTCCCATCCATAATACATCATCAGTTTTCCACCACCTATTGTCCATCGTGTCTTTTCTCCCATATAACCACCCAAGCTCTCGGTCCCTGGATCAGCACTGACATCGGCAGGTGTCCCTTGCCTCGATATCTTGAAGCGAGGGCGCGTACCATGCAATGCATGCTTGGTCCTGCGTAGTACCTAAGGTATGTATAGTATATCAAGGCCAGATCTGAAGCGAGGAGTAGCGCCTTTGTCCATAGACGCCCTACACCCCTCAAAGCTGTTGAGCTATCTCCCTGGCACACTCGTAAATACTCGTATATCGAGACAATAGTTGAAGCTCGGAACGAAGGGAGCAGCAGTTGTTGCCTCGTCCCTATTGACCCAGGAAGTAGGAATTGGGCTGTGCCTGAGATTCGACGTGTCTATTGTCAAAGGCCTAGACTCAAGCCCATCGAAAGCCAAGGCCCAGAACGGGAGCCAGCAAGACCTAAGCCGGCCCGCGTCTTGAATAGAGCCGCTAGCGGCCGTCCTGACCGTCTACCGTCTCGCGGGCATTGGGGAAGACAGGCGCTTGATTAACGTTGAGCTACGGCTTCACCTGTCAGCCATCGGCAGTGGCGAGAGCGTAGTATTCATGTGTATGGGACCGAGGCGTTGAGAGATATCAGAATCGTCCCTCGACTCGTCGTGCCTAGTCAGATTTTCAGTCAGCGTCTGCACACACGTAGTTGGCTAGATCATCACCAAGCGGGTGACCTGGGGATATTGGTCTGCTCCGCGATGTGGCGTGGCGTTCGCGGAGAAACCATGATTTGCTCCCCGCGACCATGGTAGGTGGGTGGGTATTTTGAACGAGGTGAAAGCCACTCGGCACGATTCGCAGTTCTCTACTACTGTGTGCCCGCTCATGCACCCATCATGAACATTGTGCCACTCTCTGCACGTGCGCGCTGTCATTGCAGATAGGTATTCCACGGGGCGTGGTTTGGCTCTCGCCGAGCTGCTGGATTTGAAACATCGTTGAGTCGAACATGCAAGCCTCTTCTGCATCTAGCCGCCGCACTAGAAGCTAGCCAGAAGTTGGGCCGCCAAGTTCCTTGTTCCTTCTAGAAGTATGCCAGCCGTAAGAATTCGCAATGCTAAGGAACATGAGTCATTAGATGGTTCCAGCTTCCGCAACGAAGACTTGATCATCTTGACACCTAAGTCCCGACTTTATCTACTGCATCCTAGAAATGCCACGAAACCGCAAAAGCCCGTTTGGCCAAAGGCTCTCAGGTGAGCAATCATAACACATGCAGAAGGGAATCAAGACGGCGAATTTCCCAATCGCAACTCTCTACCAATAAGCAAATGCAGTCAGTCAAAGCATGGCTAACATCAAGAGCCCCAGAGCTCCGGAATGCATTGAGAGTGGCTCGAGTGGGCTGCATAATGAAGCTCATATCATCCAGGGTTGAAGATGCTCAACAAAAATTCAGATCATGGCTTGAAAAACAAAATAAACACCGAGCAAGATCCCGGGGCCTAGATTACAGGGGAAATCCCGAGTCCAGACTGAGAGCATCGCAAGGTTGATACCTCCTAAGACTAGCGTCAATCGCTTTGCACATGAGATAGTGAGATGGGACTCGGAAGTGGCGAGTAGAGAGACTTGCAGCTTCAAAGCTCTCAGAACATTGCAACGAATAGGTATGTGAGAAAGGCATGGGAATCGCGAGACAGGTAGCCTGGCGAGAACGTGACCATCAGTATCGAAAGACAAGGCAATATCCCCTTCCCACGATGCGTGTGGTTCTACGACGAAAACGCTCATCTATGTGAGAGCCCCTGTTTTCTCCTTCCAGAACCGAAGCTCGCATCCCATTCATTGCCTCTTTCCCCATCTTCCACTTCGCCAACGTCAGCCCATGCGGTCCTCCAGGAAAGACCTTGATCACCGACTCACTACCCCTTGCCATCCGCTTGACATTCATGAGCAAGCTGGCGTCCAGCAACGGATTCCACGTCCCGCAGAACAACGCAGGCGGGAGCTTCTTGCCCGGCACCGAAGCTGCAAGTGCATGGACGTCTTCGTACAAGGGAGAGAGACCCTTGGGGCTCGAGCGCCCCCTTGGTCGCCCCAACCGGGCGTATAGGCATCGAGGAGAGTAAGCAGGCTAGAACGATCCAACAAGAGCGCCCTGTCCCAGTTCATCATGTAGGGTAGGCCCATGGTGAGAAGCAGGCTCGCGATACGGTGCCGCGGGTCGCTAGCGCAAAAACTGGAAGGCCGTCAGGGTCACGGGACAGGCGCCCGACGACCCGCCGGTCATGAAGAGCAGGGGCGCGCCATATCGCTCTCGTGCGTGGTCGGCGAGCTATTCCGCGGCATCAATGCATGCCTCTAGTCCTGCTAGGGAGGGATGCTTGGGTGAGAGACGGGGACCTGGGCGGCGTCTGCATAGGTCCTCAAAAGGCTATCGAAAAAGATACTCCAGCCAGTCTTTCTCTTCTCTTATCCTGTAGAGTATACGAAACACACCGTCGTGGCTCAAAATTGTATATTCTCTCCGCGATTGTAGCACAACACATCATGGCCCGGCATCCCGTTGTCTTGCTTATATACGCCCACTGGGATGTCACAACCAAGCTCGCGCGATGGCAAGGCTTCATCTTTAGCCTTAGGCAGGCAGGTCGGCAGAGGCATCTTCACCGCGCCTTTTTCGTACACGCCGTGGTACTTGGCCGCGACGACTTCATACCACTTGACCGTGGAGGACACGGTGGCATCCGAAGTGATATCGCCGGTGAGAGGCAGATGTAAGTTTATCAGGACTGCTTAAATGAGCATCAGAGCTATTGTCGATTCCTTTGTACGAGTATCTGATTACACTCATCTATTTGAGCTTCACTTTGACTTTATATATATGCAGTTCTTGTTGATTGTACATCGCAAGGGAGCCTGACTGTAGATATTCCTGAGGTAATCCCGAAGGCAATCCCACATAGCATACAAATTTTACTAAACTTATCCCTCTCGTTGCCAAAAACAAGTGTCTATCTCATCAACTCAATATGGGTTTTTCTATGAGTAATTTCGTAACAGCGTTATCTCATTGATCCGTACTGGTAGCGATGTCAGTCGCTATGTCTGAAGAACCAGGTCCGCAAGGCCGCTCCCACGACGTACAGCTACACGGCAGAGGCACACGCACCTGCAGCACCTTTCACGAATTTGACGAAGTAGTACGATAACGTCGAACAACCTTTGGTTTCTCTATTGAACATTAGATCAGTACGTGTCCACACTGTTGCTTCTCCGCATTGACAGCCGAGACAGTGCGGCCTCTCGACGGGAACCTGGCTATAATTCCCTGTCCAACACCCTTTGAGCTGAAAATATGAAAAGATCCTGGATGTTTCTGCTGTTCATTTTACAAGTCAACCACTTATTTTTGATTTTATTGAATTTCATTTGAATATATAGATGGCATAGGGTCGGTGCTTATGTATTGGGTCTCGTCTTAGCAACCCCAGCTTTCCAGGTGCTCAGCCTTACGCTTCCTCCATGTGGCTCACCTCTCCATCTTTCCGAACTCGCTGAAACGTCAGAGTAGTCAACCCAGCTTCATGAGCAGCATCATACCGCTTCCTCGCAGCGACCGCGAACAACGGCGCGTCTGCCCCGAGCATCAGGTCCATATCCTCCAACGCCACACCTTTCGTTTCCGGTACAAGAAAATATGCAAAAATGAACGACACGACGATGCAGACGCCGAAGAAAATGAACGTCCCGTACTTGATATCCTCGATCATGTACGGCAAGCTGTAGACGACGAGAAACTGTGCAAGCCACTGCATACACACAGCACACATCATGCCAAGGGTGCGGACTCGGTTTGGGAGGACCTCGGAGGCGAAGATCCACGGGATGTTGTTCCAAGAAAAACCGAAGAAGATTGCGTAGATGTAGATCATGGCCAACGTCATATAGCTTCCGGCGTCCCGTGCAACAGGCCCGCTGAACGAGCCGCTGAGCTTTGAGTACCCTGCAAGATAGAACATGGGGATCATCGCGCCCACGGCACCGATGAGAAGCGCGGGGCGTCGACCAAACTTGTCTATGAAGAAGACAATGAACAAGATCGCTGAGGTACACTTGACCAAGCCGTATATTCCCGTGGCTAGCAGGCCGACGGATTGACCGGAGAATCCTATGGCCTTCAGAATTGAGGGAGAGTAGTAATTGATCCCATTGACCCCGCTGAGGTTCTGGAGTAGCATAAGCATAACGGAGAGAACAATGCGATTCCGCACGCCTGGCGCAGCGGCCTCTCTGACAAGCTGCGTAGTGCCCCTGCGTCCCCCTGTTGACTCGACTTCCCGCGAAACGTATCCTTGTATCTCGTCCATTTCCCAATTCAGATACTCGTGGTCAAGGGGCAGGATGCGAACCCATGACAACGCCATCCTAGCCTTCTCGATGCGATTTTTGGATACTAGCCAGCGTGGACTCTCGACGAGGAAAGGCATAGACAAGAGCAACATGCCCGCCGGGATGAATTGCACAGCCACGGGTATTCGCCATTGAGCATCGCTCAAGTCAGAGATATTCCGCTCGACGCCGAAGTTGATCCAAAAGCCAACAACGAGGCCGATCTGTATCATCACTTCGGTGATACCGACGAGACGCCCGCGAATGAGTGCCGGACTACACTCGGCGATGTAGATGGGGAGGAGGGTAGTGGACCCCCCAATCGAGAGGCCTGTGAGGGCGCGCCCGGCGTAGAATATGCCGAGGCTCAGACCGAGCATCTGAAGAATGACGCTAAACTCAAGATATCAACGAGAGTATCTATGTGAGCCAAATGGCAGTGATAGTAAGGTGAGGGCTTCTGGGAGGTGTTTCAAGCCCCTACATACCCTATGAGAAAAACGTAGCCTGTGAGAATGATGATGGGTTTTCGCCCGAAACGCTCGGCCAGAAAGAAACCACAAATTGCACCGAAGAAGGCACCGGCTTGGAATGTCGATACAATATTTGACGACAGAGAAGCCTCTCGATCATCAGACACCTCATCAAGGCCGTATCTGGCCTTGAAGGCTGGGAGCGTGATCGTAGCTCCAATAAAAGCGCCGTCGTAACCTACGTAAGTACGTATGCCAATGAGTTCTGTGGCCTCGTGTCGGAAAGACGTGTTACTGACCAAACAGAGCCGACGCCTGCCCCAAGTCATCATCAGCTTCTAGCAGATCTCAATTACGGCGCAGGTCGCTCACCCAAGCAGCAGAAAAAGCCAGGATATACGGCTTGGGGCCGAATATGGCGTCTGGGACGTCAGATTCTGTATCTCTTCTGGCGGAAAACAAATTCCTCATTTTGATAGACGTTTTGACTCTGACAGGTAGGTACACATGAACAAAATCATCGAGGGACAAGAAGATCAACGGGCGAGTCTGATGCTGGAAGAAAGGTCTCACAACGTGCATAACAACTGCTAGAACCATCATGATCGATCTGGCGGTAGCACATGACGCTGTGGTCTTTCTCCGCTCCTCGGACTTTGAGCCGATGGCCTCTTTCCCGCGGCAAGTGCCGTCACACTCATTCTCTAGGTAGGTAAGTAGGTAGGCAGTCTCCAAAGCCAAGTTCGTTTCACGCCGACAGCCGCCGATGTCTAGGACGGAGAAGGTTGGGCCTTGTAGCCCGACTCCCTAGGACGAGGTTCGCTGGCACTAGAAACCCCGGATTTGGGGATCGGCATGGGAACGCGGGGCAATAACCTGGAGAACGCTTGACCGGCTCTGTTGCTCCGGCCCTTTAACCGCAAGTGATACTGTGCTAAACCCATGATTACACGAACTCGGCTTTACACGAACTCGCCTTGAATGTGGGGACATTGCTTGCTGAGAGCTACCTATGTGCGTTGGTAAGCGCATTTGTGCTTGACGGGGACTGACGACCTGATACCTACATCTAACACAATACAATGCTTCTAGTGAAAGAAATAGGGATCAGAATGAATCAGCCCCACTGGATGGGTGTCTGACTCTCGTGAGATCTTTTCAAGAGGTGAATATGGTAACATTGCCCGCTAATACTTATCACTTGGGTAGAAGCGCAAATGTCGTGTTCTCATGGGGATGTCATTACTAGATTCGTGCAGTAGAAAACAACGCCGTGCCTCTCGCGAAGAATCTAAGGTGGTAGGTGGGTAGGTGTATCGGTTTTCCGGCCTAGCACTTCACGACCGCCGAACTCTTCCCTTGCGAAACATTTACCAAAAACTGTTGCACTGATATAGAAGGGGGACAGTCATCTCATTCACACGTACAAATGAGTGGAAATCTAAGAACGCAAAAATATCAGCATGAGAGAAAAAACAGAACATCAACGTTCGAAGGGCTTAGCCGGGGATTGAACCCTGATGAGGAGGTTAGTAACTAATACAGTTTGACGGGTGTGTGGTTCAACATACCGGGACCTCTCGCAATCAGAATAGGGTGTTCCCTAAGCGAGAATCATACCACTAGACCACCAAGCCTGGGTAACGAAGAACACCTTTCGGTGACTTCCGATAGATGAATTTTTTTCGCTTATTGGTGTTTCTATAATAATGCACTCTGGGGCTACCCACGTACCCCACCTCGGCTTGCTTGCCCAGTGCGGGGCACACGATTGAATCACTCGGGCCAACTGCCATGTTAGCATGTCAAAGGCAGCGAGTGCATACAATATTCATGAGGTAGACAGACTCCATCGCTCACTCTCATAAGCCTCGGCTCCCTGGTGTCCCCCATACCTAATTGGCTTCACTACATCAACTTGAAGGCGTTTCACAGCCATGTATGTAAATCTCATTGGTTGCGTTGGGGTAAGGTAGACCTCCGCTGTCCGAGGTTCGCTCAAGGCCATCGCGACCATATTACTGTGTCTGAGATACATCATCCCCATTGACGGCAAATTGGAAGTTCGTTGCCGTATCTTAGACAGCTTTGTCCACATGTATTTGCCTCTCAGCCCGGCCCTGATGCGTACCTAGTCACGTCCCTCTGTATAAGACGCACCTCTGACTTAGGTACTGGAACGGTTTGGGTCGCTGTCATGATCCACAAAACGTGATATAGTGCATTCCCATACTTCCAAATGGATGACGATCTGCAAGTCTCTGTTTCGTGTTCGACCCCTGGCAAGACATATCAAGGTATGTGGCTTCTTTACCAGTGATTAACTAGGTCTTCTGAGGAGTAGCTCAGATGAAAAGTGTCCAAGACTCATGCTATGCAAAACTTGACATAGTATCGAATTGTTGAGGTTATAGTACACATGTAGTTATCTGTGAGACTGGCGTCCTACAGCCCTTCATCTTCGCAGACTGGTCATACCATGTAGTTCTTTTGCTAGCAGTGTGTAAGTCCCGGGAAACGTCTGCCTACCAAGGCCTTGAATGTAGTTGATAAGATCGAAGCGATCGTCGAAGACCGGGGATCATCGACAAGGGCATGGAATTGGGTTCCAAAAACGTGTATGCCGCGGACGTCTCGAGCAAACACCCACCCCGATGTCTCATGATGAATGGCAAGCCTTACATAGCGCCGAAGTTAGGACCAGTGAGATGCAGTGGTAAGCTATAAAAGGAAAATCTCGAGAATGCACATACACGTGGCGCTGAATCGAGACTTTTTAAATGTAACAGGGCTACCCGGAGCACTGAGCAAGCGCATGAGGGCCTGAGCGGCTGAGAATCGCGAAGAGACGTTTCAGAGTCAAGTTCTAATGCATAATTGATAGATACAACTCACAAATTGATTTGGATCATTTCAAGAGTTGTCTGTTCTTATCATGTTCAATTCGGCCATCCGTCCAGCCAGCAATGCTACGGAAGTGATTAGAGCAGTATAGTAGGCAATGTCTTAGGGTCCGAGGATGGAATTTTCCAGCTCATAGTAGGTAGCAAGGCAATTTTCGGAAAACTTAAGATCATTTTACAAATGCTTAGGAGAGTTACAGTAAAAAAATCATGTATACTTTATTTCCTTCACCGGCTCAGGGCTCAAGGCAATCCCAAGGGGGAGACAGCTTGACACCGAGCATCTTTTCCCATGATGGTGAGTCACTATCTCGGAATCCCCAAAGAGCCTCATGTCCAACATGACCCCATTCATCAGTATGTATCTCGGTATCTGCAATTTGAAGACAATTCATCTGATCTTCATGCTTATCGCCATCGGATACTTACTTAGGTACCTTTAGACCGTCAAATTCTTCTTCCTCAGGGGTAAAAGGGGGAAATTAACCACAAGGGCTCAGTGAGCATTCAACGGAGTCTTATCTGTGACACATTTGTTAAAGCAATCATGAGTTGTCCCGCGATGACGCGGAGAGAATCCTTCTGCTGCATCTCTGATGGCAACCATGACCTTGTCGTTCTGGACAAGATTCAGTGTACAGCCAGATGCAGTTACTTAACATGACCATCCATACAAGACATTTGACTTCCAATAGCATGACAAAGGTCGTGCAATTGAGAGTCTCTTTCACCATGCAGTATATGCGGTCTACTCTTATAGGTATGGCAAGTACCCAGTGCTTATAAAGAGTCACAGTTTCAAAAGCAAGGTCACTGGTATCTCTCATTGGGGTCAGCGGAGCCAAGGCTGGTGAATCTTGTGAGTACTAAATCCTATCAATACAAATCCCTATGAAGCGCTGACTTAGATGGCCTTGGTAAAGCCAGAATCCCGCTAACCAATCCTATGGTGTCAAGTTAAAAAATGAATTCAACGCTTGAGTCCCCCTCTCGGACATCTTGAGTCATCTCTTGGCGTGACGTAGCGTTAATCAAAATATTGTACATCGCAAGCTGCTCGGAAGAAAATGAACACCGCAGCGCCTCTTCTAAACGGCCAGCCCCTTCTATCTACATTCCACATGGCGGACGCCTCCGGTGTCGTAATGAGGCATTCTGCCTACCACTGACTGCATTCAAGATATTGATCATGCTGCATAGCGAATATAGACGCTAGGTTTGAAGTTTGTGATTCTATGCTTCGAGGCTTAGAAGGTGTCGAAGAGGTGATCATACTGGCGCGCCTGCTCCTCAGTGTAAGGATCCCTCTTGCCATCATCCTCAGGATATATGTCGAAGCACTGCGCGTCTCCTGGAAATCTCACGTTCGGTTGGATGGGCGGGCGGACTTGCCGGTTGTAGAGGGCATCCCAATCCATGCCTTCGAAAAACGGGTGAGATTTGACTTGTTGAGAACCCCCACTGATATTGCCCAACCGCCTCGACCGATCTACTGTGCAGAAAGATCGAATGATACTTTGGGCGTTCGAGGAGATTTGAGGTTCGGCTGGGAACAGTACGGGCTTCTCGATAATCCTGCCAACCCATTAGCATGGTTTCCTAGGAGTTTTTGGGAACGACTGACTGTTTATATATTTCGATCGGGTTCTGATGCCAGAAAGGAGGATACCCAGTAAGGAACTCGTAAATTAAAATACCCAAAGCCCACCAGTCAACAGCGGTCGTATGTCCTTTGTTTTGAATCACCTCCGGGGCCAAATATTCCGGTGTACCACACAATGTATATGTCTCGACCGGCCTGTCATCTCTGCTTCCCAGTCTTTTCGCGAAACCGAAATCCACCAGTTTGACATGCCCTTGCGCGTCTAGAAGCAGGTTTTCGGGCTTTAGATCGCGATATGCCACGCCCCCTTGCTTCTCATGGAGGTATTCGAGAACGAGCACGATCTCAGCTGCATAGAACTGGGCCCATTCCTCTGGGAACCTCCGATGCCTTCGTAAATAGCTGAAGAGCTCGCCGCCAGGGACGTAATCGAGGAGCATGTACAAGGAATCGTGGTCGGAGAAGGTGGTGATGAGCTCGGTGATAAAAGGGTGACCAGCGACATCGCTCAGGATTTGGCGCTCGTCCCGTACGTGATCGATTTGCTTGAGCTTGATAACCTCTGCTTTCCGGAGGATCTTCAGAGCGAAGACCTTTTCTTTGTCTTCCTCACTTCCCCCAGCAGGACGTACGAGGCAGACTCTGGCGAAAGTACCTAGGAAATAGCGTGACCGTCAGCAAACATAGCCAAGTGCGTATCTACTAGAGCACACAAGGCACACAATACATACCGGTGCCCAATGTCCTGACAAGAGCGAAGTCGTTGAGTTTCAGTCGCTGGTGTTGTGGTGGTACTCGTTGCCCCGCACTGCCTTGCAAAGCCCCGCCAGCTTCCATATTCGCAACGGAGGATCGCAGCTCGTGGGTTTGTCCTACACCTTGAATGGGGCCGGGTTGCGCGACTGTAGCAGCCATTCTAGGATATAGGACCACTAGAATAATAGAAGATGGACAGCAGGCACGGCAATGTGATGAGTCCTACACTGGCCGTCCTCGAAAATATAGTAAACAAACTTGTTACCAGCTGGGCCGCGCTTCTGCGACGGGGCGCAAGGAGCTGAGGATGTGTGAGAATGAGATCCACCGACAGGGGGGTATGGATAGGTGGTGGGTGAGTCTACTGTAATGATGAAGACACCGGGACAAGAGTTGGTATAAGGGCGTCAAGGTATGGCCAGCATGGCAGCGACATAAGACAAGCTTGGAATTGCAGAGAGACACAGATCATTCGAAGTACCGAGCTGGTCGATTGATGCATCTGCCAATTGAGTCTGGAGGAGTCTGGAAAGTCGTGAGTGGTACTGAGGGAAAAGGAGGGATTCGTGCTTGCGACTAATGCCGATGACGTTGTTGCTGCAGAACGGCTCTTTAACTACTAGCGGCGGGGAGCGCCTGCGTATTGGAGCTTTTGGAGTCTTGACGATTATTTTTAGGCAAGCCGGGCACAACGCTTGCTAGCAGTGCTAGTGGTAGTAAAACGTCGTGTCCAGGTGAGTCTCGGCCAGAAACAGTTTGAGCTGGTAATTGTGCCCAGAGCGGCAGGTATCAACGTCCCTAATCCGTCATTGAATGGCGCCGGGCCCTTCAAGTAAGTATGTATTGAGTCATGGAGGAGGTGAAAATGGCCGCGCGTGGTAGTCTTGGAAGTTACCAAGTCAGGCGGTCTCCTATCCACGTAACCACGCATAAAGTCTCTCCCACCTGAAAACCACAAGTCACAAACCCCTTTTAATCTCGTTCAAACGGGAGTTCAGAACAGCACCTTGAGATTTCCATCTGCATATTCAGGCCGGTTTACAAGCCACCTGTTGGCCCCTTGAGGCTTAAATCCCCGATGGGAAAGTCTCCTATCGATTGTCTTAGCGCAGAGCTTCTACATATGTAGGGGCATGCAAACGCTCCGATCATCCTCTGCTAGTTGCGTTGTCAAGATCTCATCTGCCACATGGTTCTGCACATGGCACGGGTGCACGGCGGCTCGGCTGAGTGTGGTCATGGTCATGATCAGATTCTAATCTGACTCAAGCTGGCTATTGACAAAGCACACAATGTAAAAAAGACCGAGTAAGAAGTGTCCATGACTCGCTGGAACATCCCTTTCTTTTGTCAAGCACAAATTCCGGGACTCAGGTACAGGCTCGTGAAACAACAGTAATCAATCCAGTTAGGCACTTTGGTCGTGGGGGCTTATCCCCATGTAATCACACAAATAGTCAGACTATTAAGCTATTTCACTGGTAATAATACTGTCACACCTGTAAGAGAAAGCAGCGCAGCGCATAATCTCAGCATCCAGGACTCTAAACAAAGCCTGGGACAAAACCAAGACAACATGGAACTCACCTGTCCCAGGAATTTGGTAGTTGAGGTAACGGGAATTTCGACTTTGAGAAGCAGGCAATAGTTAGTAGATATGGGAACTAGCTACCAGGTACATTAATCACCTACCTCTCAAGAAACCCACTATCTACCAAGCCACCTATGTAGATACTGGAATTGTGTTGTAATCGTCATTTGAAGGGGTTTCACTTTGAACCTGAATAAGTCTACCCTTTGATCGGATTCCATACATTGTCATTGTCAAGAATCAGATCATTGAAGGTACTTACCTTTGGGGAAGGCGGGTATTACAGGGGATGTACCACTCAAAGCAGCTTAGGTAGCAGGTGTACATCGGATTCACCTGGTCAAGATAGTGGTATTTGCAGACTTGAGCCACAATTCCAGCCACATCCAAAAGCTCCCTTGGAACAACGATGGAGCTCTTTGCATTTCCTTTAGGGGCACTTGCAGCTCCAGCTGAGGCTGAGGCTGCCAGTACGTATCTTTCCAGGGACGTTCACTCCCTGGGCCATGTTGAAGCAACAACCCCACGGCGACACTGGAGGTCCGACACAGCCTTCCAACAACGACAGCAATATCATCAACCTGCGACTTCTCTTCTCATCATTGCATTAACATTGTCAAATTCAAGGCCGTTTGTCTTTCTGCGTATGCCATTTCTCCGGATGTACGATATGAATTGAACCCTCAGTTGAATGGTCTCGACTCTAAAAGGTCCTGCACCATGTTCAACCTGAGCAGCTTCGTCCAGAAGGCTCAGTCGGCTGCTCAGCAGCTGATTGATCCTATGCAAGGCCTGAACCTGACCAACTCCGACCGAAACCCCTCCAAGTCCTCCCTCTTCCAGAACCAGTTTCGACTGCCACTCTCGCAGACCCCCTTGTACGAAATACCCGCCGAGCTCACCATCCCACCATCCAACATCACACAGGGAGACAAAGACCGTGATCGAGGTTGGCACTATGCCGGGAAGCTACACCTTTCCGAGGCTTATATGTGCTTCTCAACTACCCCCACAAGCTTCGTTCAATCCGCCAGCACCTCAACCGCTTCCGCTTTCACCGGTCAGACTCACGGTGCTGGTCCCAGCGGTAATGGCTTCACATTTCCCCTTTGTGCTATTCGACGCGTTGAGCGCCTGAATAGCCAGAACTTTCAGGTAGGTCTGATCTATGTCAGCTTCATATCCTGCATGCCAACTCACCATATCTTACCTTCAGTTCTCTCTTGCAATTACAACATGGAACGGGATCACCCAGGATATGGTCAAAGACAAGGAGGCGCTGAAGGAGAAGAAAGATTTTCGTGAACAACGGATCACCATACAGCTTGCAGGAGGCCGCCAAGCTTGTGAGAGATTCTGTGATGGTCTCAAAAAGGGGCTACGAAATGCAGTAGGGCACGTCGGAAAGCTGAAGAAAGTCGTTGGAGAATGCTATTCCGAATATCTCCTCCGACCAGAAGAGAAGAAGAACGCCTCAGCACCTGACGCTGGTCTCGGAATGGTATTTCGATACCCGGGAGATCCTAAAAAGTTACGAGACCGAGCGAAAATGAGGTTGTGGGCTGAATATCTTCGGGACAATGGTCGCAACGCAACACTTATCCGCCAGCCTACCTTCCATAAATTGATCCGTGTCGGTCTACCGAATCGATTAAGGGGAGAAATGTGGGAATTGACTTCAGGCTCACTCTATCTGAGACTTGAAGACCCGAACCTCTACACGAATACACTGGCAAAGTTTGAAGGCAAGGAGTCGCTGGCCATCGATGAGATCGAAAAGGATTTAAATCGCAGTCTACCTGAATACCCCGGTTTTCAGAGTGAAGATGGCATCAATCGTTTACGGCGGGTCCTCACCGCGTACAGCTGGATCAACCCTGAAGTTGGCTATTGCCAGGCCATGAACATCGTGGTTGCTGCTTTGTTGATCTACATGTCGGAAACCCAGGCATTCTTCCTACTATCAGCACTATGTGACAGACTGGTTCCTGGCTACTACTCCTCGACTATGTATGGCACGTTGCTAGACCAGAAGGTATTCGAGTCCCTCGTGGAAAAGACGATGCCGATCTTATGGGAGCATCTTGTTAAGAGCGATGTGCAGCTTTCCGTTGTATCTCTTCCCTGGTTCCTCTCTCTCTATATAAACTCGATGCCTCTGGTATTTGCTTTCAGGGTTCTAGACGTCTTCTTCGTCGAAGGGCCCAAGGTCCTCTTCCAAGTAGGACTAGCCATCTTACGGATCAACGGCGAAGATTTGCTAGACGCCACGGACGATGGCGCCTTTATATCAGTGTTGAAGACTTACTTTTCACGTCTCGACGAATCTGCACATCCGAAATCTGAGAACCCCAAATTACGAGCCATCAACCGCTTCCAAGAGCTCATGGTTGTCGCTTTCAAAGAGTTCTCCGCCATCACCCATAGCAGTATACAGGACTTACGACTGAAGAATAAAGACGCTGTTCTTAATAATATTGAGAACTTCGCTAAGCGGACTGCAATCCGCAACTTAGGTCCAGACAGTAAACTTTTGAGCCCTGACGAGCTCGGTGCATTGTACGATAGGTTCTACTTAGTATTGTACGAGCGTCAGCAGCGGGACCATATCATCCGGGAAGAGCAGCTGCGCCGAGCGAAAGCCGGCAAAGCGCGAGCAGCCGACGCGTTCTCAGAGCACCATGATCACGGCGTGGAAAAAGGTCGGGTCGGCCTTGGTCCCAGCACAAGCTTGATGGACTACGATGCGTTCCGAGAGTTCTTAGCCAGCATATCTAAATGGGCCATCTCAGACGCACCTCCGTCCTCTCCAAGGCGAGATCCTTCGTCGGAAAAGGATCGGAACCCATACTTCGGAAGTTTTAGACGGTCCGACAGCGCTTTGCTCTCGCCGTGGGGGGGTGGTCCCGAGCCTGCAGAGCACGAATTCATGCAACGCTTATTCCGTAGATGGGATGTCGATTCCAGCTCGACATTGACCTTACAGAACGTTGTCACCGGGTTGGCACAAATCAAAGGAAAGCGGGACATTATGGGCACCATCACTTATTTCTTCGAACTCTACGATGACGACGGAGATGGCAGAGTCGATCGCGAGGGTATTCTCAGGATATCGGAGGCCCTCTTATTTCTTTCAAGGCGAGGTCTCGAAGGGAGCCTGAGTCACTCAAACTCTAGTATGATGCTTAACGGACTGGCGGAAGCAGATAAAGGCTCCTTAAGCCACCCTGTTGGAGGAACGGTGAATGAACGTTTTCTAGGCAGCGTGAGCGCCTTCATAAGGCGTTGTTTCGAGTACGCCGACCCAGACCATCCAATCAATCAGGAGGGGACTGCACTCGGTGCAACATCAAGTGGCAGTGAATCGCCCTCCATGGACCAAGCTCCAGACAATAGCGCATTCGCCATTGGTGACGACGAGGATGGAGATGACGACCTACTGGATTTGGACGGCACGGCGGAGAGTCCGAAAGATACAAAGAAGAAGCCAGTTTTGGATTCTATTCCTTCAGCAATTGGAAAGCCCATACCTGATGAGGGCTCGCAAAGAGCGGTGTCGAAAGCACAATCAGAGAAAGCAAATGTGGCGCTAGACCCCTCAAACCCACTACACATCACGCTCCCTACGTTTCGGATGGTCGTGCTTGCAGACGAGCTGCTCGAGCAATTCTTCGAATCATCGTTTCCTACTTCATTACACCTAATTGATGGATTACCCAACGCAACCCACCAATCGTCGTCATCGTTGACAACATTCTCTAATATGAGCTTTGGCCGGTCGGCAGCAGTTCCAGTGCCAGTTCCAGCAACTGGTATGGTGGGCGCTGGGCGAGGGCTCCGAGGAGTATTGGACAATATTGTCACAGACGCATCCCGCGTGGCATCTGAAGTCCGGCGGCGCATGGAAGAAGCGCAGCGGGAATTGGAACAAAACGCAGCGCCAGGGCAAAGAGATGAGGATGACGAGGACGAGGATTTGCCAGGCCCAATCAGGACATCGGGGGGCTACGGTGCCGATGCGGAGCGGCGGAGTGTACGCTCTACAGACCGGGACCTGTTGGATGGCGCCGACGCAGATGCTGGAGCCTCTAAAGGACAGGAAGGGTCCAACCAGCCAATTCTTGCCGGCAGTGGTGCGCAGGGAGGAAGTGCTAGCAACATCAATACTGCGACACATGGAATTGTGGAGTTTGATAGTTAAATCACGGTTAGAAGATACGGCGCCGCGATGATGGCAAGCCCAAGGGAGTCGATCAAGAATTGGTCTGGAACATGATTTTAGGTCTTGCTTCTTATTGCTTTGCTCGCAAGCGTGTGTTGACCTAGGCAAGGACGAAGTAAATTTCAATATGATGGCTCACGCAAACTATTGCCCCAATGTTGCGGCTGAGACATGGCGAGCGACCCAAGAATTTGGTGAGATGGCGTACCGTACCCTGGAATTCGACCAAGGCTAGCACACCGGGACTCTCTCACTTTGGCTTCTGAGCAGAGAGTTGCATTCTTCAACTCTAAAATTACCTTCACTTATCAAGACATTGGCAGAGATTGTGGCTGGTACTGATCTCCCTCCGCCAACCGCTGCATCATTCAGGCTGGCGTTCGAAGTCGACGTGCCAAAATAGTTGAGCGCAGCTGCTCTTGAAGTGCTTGTGGGCATATTTGCCACCTGATAAAAATGCTTTCTTACGAGATCAACACCTGAACTAGGCAGAGAAGCTGATGCGGAGTAGGATCGTTGACGCCCGTTCCCAGGGAGCACAGAAACCCGCCCATATGGATCAAAACATCAATTATCAATGTGGCATAAACTCTACGATGAATGTGAATCAAACAAGGGAATGCTACTGCGGCGCGAAACTGAGGCCCCCTTCAAGCAACTCCCACGAGCATTCCTCTTCGAGGCATAGAGCAAATGGAAGGAGGTTGGCCATTAGAATACCCTCCCTTTAGATTCGTAGCCGTACCTTCAAATATCTCTGGTTTCGCCGTTCATTTCTTGTAAGTCCTTGTGATTCCTTCTTCATCACGCTCCTTGCTAAATTCATTCTTTTTATCTTGTGTTCGTCATAAGCATTCATCGCCCAGAACTACAACACTGCGAGGTTGTACGGGGGACCTGTCACTATGGGGTTGTCGTTACGAGCTGGAGCTACAGCTCTAGCTTCGGTGCTGGCTTTCGCGGGAGTCGCCAACAGCCAGGGTTTCTATTTCAGTTCCAACGAGGGGGAATGCGATCCCAAATACAATTTCCAATACTTGGGCTGTGCTGCTACGACCAGTCAGCCCTTTGCCTACTCGCCCACTAGTTGGGATTATCAGGGAGACAACTCCAAGAGTGTTATCTTTTTCGACAAGGGCGATTTCGTCAATCAAACTATCACTCCGTACTTCTGCGCACAAACTTGTCGCCACCACGGCTTCAAATACTCGGCTCTCTGGGACAAGGGTTGCAACTGTGCCAACTCGCTTGATCACACAACGCCGGGTGGTACGACGGTCACTCTTAGCACTACTATCGACGCCAACAGCGATACCAAGTGTATCAATGGCCAAGATGGACAGCCGTATGGAAATTGCGGAGGCGACCTCCGTGAAAGTTGCGGATCCAACCAAGGAGCTCGTATCTTTGTCGACCCTTCATTTCCGGATGAGAGAGACTTGGGTACCCCGGCTCAGATTGCTGCGATAGCTCAAAGCTACGATCTCCTGGGTTGCTTCAAGACGCAGAATCTGCCATCCTCTGTTGATGCCGTCACAAAGGTGCAGGGTATCAGCCCCTCAGACTGTCTCAACTACTGTGCTGATTTGGGGTCGCCTCTGGTGAGCATGACGCAAACCACAACTGCAAATTCGTAAGTGCTAAGACCTTTCCATGGAGGAGGCATTGCGTCTTGCTAACTACTGCCAAGGGTCAACTGTCTCTGCGGTTCCGACTTTGGACAAGGTTCCCAGCAGGTGATTGTTAATGACAACAGCTGTTCGCTTTCCTGCGCAGACCCCACGTCTACAACGTATGTACCCTCGTCTGTTTCTTTAGTTGAATTTTGCTCACACATGCCCAAGACCCTGCACAGGTCAGGATTGCTGCGGTGCAGGAAATGGGCCATTCCCTATTTATGCCAACCCTAAGTTGATGGGCTGTTACATCCCGGTCATCCCGGGTGTTGCTGATCCCGCGGCCGATAACCCGGCTCCTGACGGTTACGATTGTTTCCCGACACCACAGAGTATTTTAGCTAGAGATCCGTCGCCAGTGGTTTCGTATGTGGCTAAGACGATGTCTGCGTCGGCCGTCTTCAAAGCGACTGCTGCCCCTGCCGCTAACGAATACTCCGTCTATGGATGCTATGCGGATACTACACCTGCCGATCTTTTCAACACCCCTAACGCACAAACCCTAACCAACGTCAATGTAGAGACATGCATCACTGCCTGTGACAACGGCGGCTTCGCCTTTGCTGGTGTGTACGGGACAACCACCGGCAATAACCCTGGAACGACAAAGTGTGTCTGCGGTTCTGCTGGCGACTTGAAGACTGGTGTGACCCCCAACAACGCGATGGAGAACTGCAACCAGCCTTGCACAGGTTCCGCCCAAGAAAACTGTGGTGGTAACAATGGTCCTCTGCTCTATGCCAGGGCCGCCATCGCCGCTGATGGACCTTGGCACGCCAGCTGGACAGTGTCGTACGCTAATACTCCAACATATAGCTGCAAGCCTACCGGTTAGTAATCTACATGAAGGACCCGTTTTCACGGGCAGTAAAGGGGATAGACGCGTTCTGCTCCATAGGTGGAAGTGTACTGACTGCTTCTCATTAGGTTCATCTGCACCCGGCTCATCGGCACCAGCACCCCCTGTCTCATCTGGTCCAGCCGCCTCGGGAGCTGCGTCATCTTCTGCTGCTGAATCTTCACCTGCTGATGGATCTTCTGCTGCTGCTAGTTCCAGCCCTATCATCAGCATTCCTACGACGATTCCGACTGATGTTCCCACTTCTGAGCCTGCCGACTCTTCCTCCGGAGCCGCCGGCTCCTCAGACGCCGCCACAACTTCCGGGCCAATCATCAGCATTCCTACGAGTATTTCGACTGATGTTTCTACCACGGATCAGAGTGGAAGCCCCACTGAGATAGGTACTGTACTCCCCACCACGATCATCTCTATCTCCCAGCCGGAATCTGGCAGTGCAACCCCTAGTGATTCATCGTCTGTCGAGCCCACTTCTGCGCCTGATGCTACTACTGGTGAGCCTTCGGAGGGCCCTTCCAGCGGGCCTACCGACATGTCATCCGAGGAACCTTCCGGTAGCGCGACTGAGAGTCCTTCCGCAGGCCCATCAGATACTGTGTCTCCATCAGGAGGGGTCACCTCTGCTCCTGTCTCGTCATCGTCCGGAACAGTCACTATGTCATCCAGTGCCAGCGCTGTGAGCAATACAGTCGAGCCGACCGTCACTCTTGCCTCTACACAGATTCAACCGTATGGCGCCATCTTCGACGATTCAAAGGTTCCGCCCGGCACCGGTATCAAGGCAAATCTTGTGGTTTATGACTCGGACGGCAACCCTAGCACCCAAGAATATGTCATCATGTATGTCGGATGCTTCGAGATCGCGCCCGGGAGCTCGCCTTTCGACGGAAACAAAACCGATTTCGTCGGTAAGGCTCAGGCTGGCGGCTCTGCTGGCGCTTGCTCGGGCTTTTGCGCGGGTGTTCCCATGATGCTCTCTGCGGACAACTCTGGGGACTGCTTCTGTGGTATCGACCTTGCTGGCTCCAATGTCCTCACCCTGGCCCCCAACCGTGATGCCTGCAACATTCCTTGCGAGGACGACCCAAGCCAGACTTGCGGTGGTGGCTCCAAGCTCCAGAAGCGTGCCGACTCGTTCCTGAACATCATCTTGGCGCAGCCTGTCGACCAGGCCGTCCTCATCCCGCCGCCTTCCTCCTCTAGCGCGGGCACGTTTTTCCTTTCCATTGCCTCCTTGTCATTTCAGGTTTGTTATGCTAATGTCTTTCTCTACAGTTTCGTCGATGCCCGCCAGCTCGAACGCGGCTTCGAGCAATGCTTCGATGATGCCAACCGAGTCGTCAGGTCTTCCAATTGGTTCTTCTGATATCCCAACTGGCCCATCTGGTCTTCCCACCGGGCCGTCTGGTGTCCCAACGGGCCCTTCGAGTATGTCTGTTGTCCCTTCAGGCGAGCCTACCGGGCCGTCTGGTGTTCCCACCGGGCCTTCTGGTGTCCCAACGGACTCTTCGAGTATGTCTGCTATTCCTTCGGGTGTTCCCACCGGCCCATCTGGCATTCCAACTGGACCTTCAGGTCAGCCCAGTAGCCCAAGCAGCGCATCCGTCGGTCCTAACGGTACTGTACCTACCGGCACTGGCTCTGCTCCCAGTGGTAGTGCCACCAGCTACCCAGGTATCAAGACTATCAACAGCCTCGTCCTCCTCGGCGTTATCCCAGGCGATGCGGATCAGAACCAGAAGCGTGGTGTCGCCGCCCTCCGCCGCCAAGCGACAGACGGCGGCTTCATCGGTGGTGCCGGTCCCGTCAACCCCGCCTCCTGCGATGACGCGACGCTGTTCAGCCTGACCAACGGTGAGTTGCGCTCTGGCGGCCAGCCCATCGCCACCGATCCCGGCGTCGCCTACATCCCCATCCACGTCAACCCCACAGCCAGCATATCCACCACCTTCAGCGTCGTGAACGGCATCCTACACTGGTACAACACCGCATTCGCGGGCGGCGAGGCGGGCTTCTGCCAGGTCGCTAGCGGACAGGTGTACGCCACTTTCGCCGCGCCTTCAACTTTCCCGGCTGGTTGCGCCGTCGTCAGCATCGTGGTCTATGAATGTGAGTCTTCATTCTCTTTAAACCTTTCCCCCGATCATCAGACAGAGCAGGGACTGATCAACATCAAAATGCAGCCACCCAATGCCAGAACGGCCAGATTGTGCCCGGCGGTCCCACCAGCGTCCCTGGAAATGGCCCAGGTGCTACCGCCACCCCCCTCCTGCCCCAGGAGCGCGACATCTTCCCCGAGGGCGACGCCCCCGACGACGAGCTCTGCGTCGAGACCACCCTCTCCTGGGTCCCCGGACAGCCCACCTTCTTGCCCCACGGGCCCAACGCCGAGCTCTAAAGTGTCAGCAAACCCGTTACATCGCTTGGCTTCCTCTTCCGTCCAGCTAGACGGGGGGAGAAGACACTCGGCGCTCCGTCTCACCGACCCATATGGCTCTCCTGCTCCGTCGATGGAACACGCAAGTGGTCCTCGTGTGCGCATCCACGTGCTACCCTCAAAAGATTCCGTCAAATGGATTCTCCAGGGCCGCGGGCGCCACGAGACCAAGACTCGGGCGTCGGGTTGCGAAAGCAAAAGCGAGAATGAGCAATGATGTAAACGTGTATCATTCATCCTTGTGACTTTTTTTGGTTTCTTTTTCACTCTCCTCTGAGCTTTGCTTTGTACTTTGTCGTTGGCTCTGTCGGTTAGATGGTTCAATGGAGGTGTGGCTGGCGTGTTACTAGACTGGCTCGGTTATGGTGTCGGCAGTGTTGATCAGGGTAGATGATCGCGAAGCGATTTCGCATGTATGCCTGGTGTTGTTCGGGTTAATTAGTTGGAGGGCATGGAGCACGTAATGAGAGTCTTTCTTTTCTTATAAATCGCTGCTTTTTCCGTGATCTTGCCGTGTCAAATACATTTCATGTTTTTAACCGGTCCTCTGAAACTTTTGGTCCTAATCACAGGGTCTACTTTAATGTCAAGGCTCTGTGCCCAATCGCCATACCTTGATTCACTAATAATGCCTCACCTTTTAACGCTTCGCTTTGTTTGAATAAACAGGCCAAAGGTATTGCAGGTATTTGACTGGCTGAACAAGTTCAAGTTTGGCCATTACTCTCATCCGGCCTATTTACATTCGATCCTCACTCACAGCCCGGCTGGCGACTCTTGAGGCATGACTCGCAGCACCACTTCCCAGATCCCGCAATAGATTCCCTAGGCTTTCCACCAACGGCGGCAGTGGCTCAGTCCTGACAGGATAGTTATTTCGAAGTAAGTTCCTGCTGATGTTCAGTACGCCCACCGGGCTTGCTAGCGGCTCCGCACCCGACTGCGCTTCTCCCGTGAGGCTTATCCCCGGAGATCCCTTGCCAAGCTGGAGGAAAGCCCGTACTTCGTGGTCTTCGTGTCCGTCCATGAGTACATAGGTGGGTGGCGCGTGCATCTCGCCATCGTGTGCATGCGTAGCCCGCGAACAAGAGAGTAACCCGTACACCCAAAGCGTCAGAGCAGCGAAGTAGACGGCAATGGCATTGAAACCTCGCAAACTCGCAGGTGGAAGAAGTCGGGCATTGCGAAAGACTTGACCGGCGTGCCACACAGCATACCGTGCTTCCCGATTATTCACCCATTCGTCCTCCAGGGAGATTGCCGCGCGGCGTGCTTCCTCTTCCCCTGACTTCCCTGCAAAGCGCTGCAATTCGTCCGGTGACACGTGTAGTATCATCATAAAAAGTTCTGTGATAATCGCCAGATGCGATGTAGCTTTGGGAGAACTGCAAATGAGTGTGTAAAACTCATTGAGATCTCGATAGAGCTCCGAATGCTGCGATGTCAGCCATAACCGATGGGTGTTTCCACGTGAATTTGCTGCAGAAGAGCCATGTCGATAGAATTTCACGGCCTCGCGGTACGCTGCTATTTGCCCCCAGTAGCCGTACATAAGGGCCATATGGCAAAACTCGACATCGATGTATTCTTCATATAGGTACAGTGTGCTCATGTTATGCAAAACATCAGAAATGCGAGGCAGATCCGCGTTTGAAGGTAAATGACGTTTTCGAAGATACGCATCACGCCAGGCTTCTGCCGTAGGTGCCTTCCAGAGATCCCGAGCAGCTGGTACACTGAAGCAAAGCTCGGTGTAAGACATCAAGTGGTTCGTCTGGAGCATCACAGAAGATTGTATTCCATGGAAGAAAAGATGGATCACCAGTCTATTATGTCGCATTAGCAATAATATCATCAAGAGGCCATTTAACACACCTTTTATACGACTCTCTTTGAATAAACCCTTGCCACTTCGATTGAAGGACGTCAGGGGAATCATTGGCTGATGGGATTATTGAGGGAGAATCTGCAGGGGCTGAGAAGGCGCCCGCTCGGCGTAACATCTTGTCGTTTGTCAATGACGATTCTGTCGAGATACAATGCAGGCTGGCCAACTTACAGTCATCACTGGTTGAAGAAAGCTCTCGGCGATTTCCATTTTTCGTTTGAAGCCACTCCAAAGCCCTACATCAAGGACTATCATAAAGGTCTGGAGAGCTTCTAGGTTCCGTGTGAAGGAGTTGCTTGTTTCGAACTGTCCACAGTCAGAAGATTCGGAGCGAGTAAGCCTATTTCACTTACCCTGTGAGACATCCCTATGCGGACAACCTCTTGTAAAGCAAGGCCGAATTGCCAGATAGCAGGGACGGCTATGAAGGTAGCGCCACTAGATATCACAGCAGCTAGGAGCTCGGGCATGGCCTTTGAAGGATTGAACGAAGGTGAATGAATCCAGTTGTCGCTTTGATACTCGTCCTGGACGAAATGAGTCTGAAGCAGATAGTTCAATAGCTCCAAAGACGGAAATGATGGTATCTTTAGCGGATCTTTGTTTTGAGCAAGTACCAGGGCGAACAAACGGTCGCGGATTGCGATGTCCATCTTCATTCGATGAGAGTTCGCTGTGAGCATTTTCTCGTAGGCAGGAGATTGCGCGATCTTATCTTCGTTGAGTGCCAGGCCCTCCTTGTCCCGCCCTACATAATCTTTCGTTTTCGGCTCCCAAAGCCATGGTGAGCGCTTGAAAGCAGCATGTCCACGGGATGGATCTCTTGCAATCTTGGTCTGTCTAGAAGCTGAAGTTGTAGAGGATTGCGGACTCGGTCCATTGATCTCGAATGATGGTATATTGAAGGCATCGAAGTTCAGATCCCATGAGGTAAAGTCCACGTCCGTGTAGAAGTTCTGCGTTGGATTGAAGTAGACCATGTCGTCGGTCATGGTGTCCATCATTGGGGGAGGTTGGACCATAGCAGCTGGGATATATGATTGTGGAGCCAAATGGTTCGGTGCTGCCATGTGGTCGTCGCTCACTATCGATACTTTTCGGTCCATGTCATGGGTAATCACTTCGTTCGCGTCGGTTTCGATGCCGATCTGGTTCATAGAGTCGGATGATACGATCGATTGATCTAAAACACTCCTCATTAGACTCAAGTCATGTTTCGACAAAGGGGAAGGAACACAGCAGTAAGACGAGGGCATCTTGGGCATGATGATGGGGTGAATCATACCGTCGACTGATGTCCGGTATGTAGAAGGTCGTCTTGTAGATGTCTGACAATCCAGGTTCTTAGTTCGACACCGACCGCCTGGGGTATGTCAGTATTCATGACGATTATCATCAGACGCGTAGGGATACTACATGGTTTCTGGTCATCGCATTTAGCTTTGGAAGCGGCGCAGTTGGAACAGGCTTCTGCTGCGCGATCGCTCCTGCGAATGATGGGTCTGCCTTTTCCGTCACCATCGCGATCGTGAGTGGTTTCATGACGCGTCAAGAGATCGCTAGAATGGATTTAGTCACAGTGGTAGGGTACATGGGATCATGAAGGGATGACAAACGCTCTGTTGAACCTCTTGACGCAGCGAGAGCATTGGTAAGGGCGGGCATTCTCGTCTTAGGACCAATTCAGCACGTCGTCAGAGAAAGGGTTTCACAGTAGGGGTACACTAACGCGATCGCAAGTGTCTAGTCAAGTGATCGGCTCTAAACAGGAAGTTGACTATCTCAGCACAGCGGAACAAGACGAACGGTCAGCGCAGTGAAGTACCTCTCATAGACACGTTTGCATATGTGACAGACGTGGGCGGGAGCGGAAGAAGTGGCTGTTGTCGAGTCGGCGGCTAGCTTGACGCGCTTGGCAGGCTGGTGTGAGGATGGGGTGCCGCCGAACATGGACCCCAGAAGGAGGTCGGAGCCGGCAGCATCGCACAGGATATCAATCCCGTTCTGCTCCGTCATATCTTATCTCAAACGGACGAGAGTCGTATGATGGCCGGCGCGATATGCAGTGTGCATGCGGTCGATAGGACTGGAGCAAGAGGATGAAGACCGGAAGGCGGAGGCGGAGGTGGGCAGTGGGGGACCGGACGGTGGAAGGGGGAGGTGGTAAAATGAATTTATCTGGGGAAAGCTCCAGTCCCCCAGAGGGAGTCATCAGGGTCTTGGGGATGGAGGGCAGCGTGGGCAGGTGCTCTCTGCTCTTCGTCGGCTCTTTAGAGGCGCTTTGGACACTCGACGAATCAGCGGTCTCCTGTTCTAGGAAGCCTGACCCAACCTAGAAGCGGGTCATCGTAACGCTTGGCTCGATTTGGACTGACTCATGTACAGAACAGTATAGATTCTGCACTAAGCTGCCGACCGTTACAAGAGAGATACATTAATATGTACCTCCATGCTTTCCGTGCCTGAGGTCCTACAGTACGTTACCTCCCCAGAACGTAAATATCTACTTGAACCATTCAAGTTACAGTTCATATACTACTAGACATTACAAGAGGCGACCGTACCTAGGTCACCGGTAGCCCGTAGGTGGCACTCGAGTCTATGTACCTAGAACTTCTTTACCGCATTTGTTTCGAGGTTCGTGGGCTAGGTGGTTAATGTAGCCCGGCATCTCAATTTTGTCAGAAATAAGAACAGAAGGGCGATTTATCAGAATGTCAAGCAAGACTTCCTGCCTGTCCCATTTTCAGTCGGCACCGTCGCAAAGAAAACCCAGGCGGGGTTCTAGGGTTGGTCATACTAAAAGGTCAAGGGAGAAAAATCCATACCTACCTTATTCATGTGTCTGCTCCATGTATGAGAAGTAAGTGAGGACTTCGGCACAGACCTCTCGAGATCGACTCCGCATACCCTTAAGATCACTCCCTATTTGAGCGATAAGGCTCACAATGACCCCCCTAGGTCGCGACGAATAATTTCCATTACCATTGCTTAATTTGAGTACAATGCTCCAAACCCACGCTCAACTGTCGCATGCATAATCGTATGTTAGTAATAAGGTTATTAGTCACAATCCCGGGTACGGTCTTCTATAGGCAAAGCTATTTGCGTAGTAGTGCTTGCTTCGCACGTTCTGGCCGAATCACCATCACTGCCGTAATCCCGAATGGCAATGACTGTGAAACATGCGAATCGTCGGCCAGAGAACTGACTCTCGATGCGGCAGCACCGCACTGGAATACGCCTTATTTACTCATACAAATAGGACTGACTGCTTGCCGGTCTTCCGCAATCGCGTCCTCTTTTCGGCCGTATCTTACCAAGAGGTAGATTGGCAACGTGGGCAGGGATGAGTTTCAATTGGCCTTGGGCTTGGTTTGTGATGCGAGTTTCCCAGTAAACCAGACCTCTGGGAGGGCATGTCGGTCATTTCCTGCACCCCGGGACGCAAAGTCTGAACCTCCAGAGAGGAAAACAGCGGTTTGCTGATAGGGAATCTAGCTCGACGGGCGGGCATAGGCAGGACTCAATTGCGACTGGTGCAAACTCGAGGTTTGTTCATTAGCCCGTCAGACCGTTGACAGACAAGAGACCGTCTGTACCGCCATTACCTCTGCCGATATGTCTAGAACTTTAGAACTACTTTCAAATTCAAGGCGTGGTAACTCGACCAGGAGAGACGCCAAGAAAGACATGAACCAAAGGTCGCTATAGCATTAGCACCATGCCTAGATAAGGTCGCCGTTTTCGCCAGAACAATTAGCTATCGGCTAGAGCCAATGACGCGTGCAAGTCAAACTCGACCTTTCTAGTGCCTGCCCTAGATTTAACTGGGATTGCGATTCGCTTCCAATAACGACACCGACGTAGATGCAAATAACTGCTTTGAGAATGCGCAATGACTAGGATTGGCTCCATAGGGCTCGTAAGTGTATAAGCCTTGTAACCGTAACTATGACTTTCAACCATCTGTGTTAATTTCTGGATACATACTCTACAGCAAACCCAAAATTGAAATTTTGGTTCTCTCCAAAACGCCAGGACTATACAATGGGATACGACGACGACGACCTGTCGTTGCGCCAAACCCCCAAACCCCCCTGAAAAGCAACGAGATCGCTAAGTTTCATCGCGAATACCCTTCAGCTCCCGTGTTTCTGTGCCTGCCTGCAGGCTATAGTGGTCCAATGTCGGCGGGTGCCGCCAACTTCGATCTAAAACATATGTACATATCTGCGCACGTCTCTTGGATGGGGACTTGTTCTTGCGGAATGCCGGTGGTCGGGGACAGTGCAGCTTCTTCTAAGTCAGGTGTGCTCAGATATTCGTTGTTCATTCAGACATCACCTATGCACCAACGTGAGCAAGCATCTCCAAAAGGGGTCTATCCTCAAAACACACGAGAATATGCCTCAGCCAACATAGGTGCCACAATAACCGCAACAACGCCCTGGTAGAACCCAAACCTCGGTGCCATTTGCACAGCAAGTCGGGCAACGTTTCCCGGGTGCCTGGGTCAGATGTCAGTGGCAACGATAACTTGGAGGATGGAGATCGTGTACAGTGCCGGACATGTTGATTAGGGGCTCAGAATGAGTGTGTTTGGAAATAGATGCCATTGCTTCAACTGAACAAGCTTTAAATGAAGAAAGAGACTGCTTCTTTGATACTGGGACTGTGCTTGCGAAGATGAGGTACATCATTCAAAAGGGGTCTTGTGATATGCTAGGAGCAGTCAACTCGTCTGGACGTAGGAAATGTGATTATAAAGTTCCGGACAGCTCGGTCCAAGACAAGGGCCGTGAAGAGGTCACGGTGTAGACAATAGGTAGCGAGCTCCATTCAAAAAGTGTCTTCACGTTGGTGCTATTACGGACACGGGTATAGGCTGGGGTCCCACTGATGCCACGAGTTGCCTAACACACATGTCTGTATCCGCCGTCAAAGAAGCAAGGTATCTTCAAGACCATGGACCCAGCAGCGGAAGGCTGCCGTTGTCAAGGACGAGCCAACTATGCTCATGTAACGTCGACCATACCAACCGGGGACTAGGTTCGTGAAGGATTTGCAAAGGCAGGTAGACAGGCCGGCCCTACGGAGGCAGGGGACTAAGATAAGTTCATGGCGGTTCGCACATGTAGGTAGGCCGGCCATACGGAGGCAGAGAAATCGGGCTGGAATCCCCAGCAGGGCCAATGGATGCCCAATATGGGGGAATAATGGGGTTGTTGATCGCAGCTACAACGTCTAACACAATAAAGACCACAGCCAAGTGGGGCTGCTTCCATGATACAGGCAGGGTATTTGAAGATAGAACGTGCGCCGGTTCATCAGCTGGCATGCCCTGATCACTTAATAAGCAATGCGTTTCGTGACAGCCGGAACAGGCATCTGAGGTGAACGAGCGGGACGACAGCATGGCTCAACGGGCTCGGGGATGAGCCCTCAGAAGCCGTGATGATCCAGGAGAAGTGGAGCATGCGCAGTTGGGGACCATGATGAAGATAGAGAAAGGGTAGTCTACCAAACGGAATCCCGCCATGTCAAACAAGACACTAGGATATGGCTTGTAGCTGTCAGCAGCGATAATAGTGGAAGACATTACTGACAACCAGAGTTGCACCCGGGGAAGTGCAATCGACGTCGCAGGGTGGATAAAATACTAGTAGCAGAGAGTGTTAGAGAGAAGACGGAGGGGGGGGTGTGTTCTCACCGATGAACCATGATCCACGAGGCCAATTATTAGTCTACCCGCCGACATTTGATACAGCAGAGTCGTATCGGGGATTCGCGATCATAAATCATTTAACAATGCCTTCTTGGTATGCTTCGAACCAGTCGTTTGGGTCCCCCCGCTAAACTGCATAAGGTCCTCAACGACTGAGAATTGGACTTATACGATATGTATGTAACTAAGTGGATAGCCACATGTAAGAAAGCCAGGATAAGCAAGATATATGCGCTTAAGGAGTATAGAGACCCTCAAACTTTACCTGCAGCTCAAACGGGTTGCTGAGCTAATGTGAGGGTGAACAGGACGTAAGTAGGTACTGCTATCCCCAAGGACGGTGACAGGTAGGTACACGTACATCACATGTACCTATCTACGCGGTAAGTAACGTAGGTGCCGACATGGATGCGCAAGCTGTGGAAGTTTCGAGTCGAGTACGAGTCCTACCTGGCACCACTTATACGACACCTACCTATCTTCATGCCGCAGCTTCACCTCACACCTACACCAACAGGTAGTATCGACTCTGACGAGCGGGCGAGTCTACCCCTGCGCCTATCCGGAATGCCTTCCAATTCAACGAGCCCATCCAAATCGTTCGAACAATCCGTGCGCTCACCCAGGTTGAACCCTGATCAAATCGTCCGACTCCCCGTCCGCAGCTGCCGGCAATTGCTGCGCACCGTTGTCAGAACTGAGTCCTGCTTGTCAGTTCTCCTCGTTCGCCAGAATACTACACAGGCTATATGAAGTTCCATTACGACGACAAGCAGGGAAGAGAGAAGACGGGACAGCCCTCCCGCCATGGCAGACATGCGATGTCCTTGGCGCTCAACTCCTTGCATCTCGAACATTTGTAAAAGAAAGCTGAGCAGAATCTCTGAGCTGTTAGCTCCCACGTCCAATTGCTCGAGCTAACCATCTTTTGAGGTGAACCGCGCCAAATAAGGTAACGCCTCGCTGCAAGTATGGATAACTCCAATTAGCGGCTGGCGGGTTTCGAAGACCATGCCGTGAAGTCTCTAATACACAAAGTATAGGATTTGAGAAAAAAATTGTCCGTCATATCCCGTAGACCTTGTCAGATTATAGGATATGTAGCTGTTCCGCAGGCATGTCTTGATAGCCACCTACGTTACCCGACTAATATCACATTCTAATGTTAAATATGTTAGGATTTAATTGTGTGCTATAGGCCTCCGTTCAAGGTTGGTTTTCCTACCGGTGGCATGAAATCAATGAAGAAAGAACACCTGAGCTTTTACAGTTCCTTCCATCTCCCACTACTTGTTACAGTGCTGTAAAAACAATTATTCGGGAAGGATTGCCCGATTGCTGCCCCGATTGTAGCGTCGGCTGTCGCTCCTACTCCGCTTGCTCGCTTACGACCTACCAAGCAAGTACCCAAGTACTCTCGACAGAGGCCCACTCGGTGTAGGTACCTACCTTAAGTACCTAACCTCTCACCTCTTACCTGCTTTTCCCTTGTTCTTCTTCCAGCCGACTGCTCAACTCCAGAAATGCCTTCTCGACAGGCTATCACTCGCCTTCTTCAAATCCTATATTCTTCTGTCCGTCTACAACCACGTGAATTACGTGATACCTGCGTAGCAAAGGCCTAGTATGCGTGTGTTGTTATACACTAACTATGAGGTGCAACAAGGCGGCCCAAATGAGGCTGAGTAGGATCGGGGACGTAATGTAATCAAGATCGGGTCTTGATTATCGAGCCCGCGCCACGTGGGATGGACGACATGCGTCGAATCTAACCACATACTTGGCCATGCAAGTTGGATTGCAATCCTTGGTATGCTTTCATCAGCCCCTTGGGGCAATAATCGTCACCTTCCACAACCTCCTTTGCAAGCCTGCGCTCAGGCGATTTCGAAGCCCAATATTCTCATTGACGGTTCTTCCAGAATTCATCCACCAGCGAGTCCCTCTCTGTTAAACAATTGCGGCTTCATGCCGAAAAGCTCCTTGCTTTTCCCACAGGTAGCTGCGTTGTGTACATGAAGCCACGCGTACCGGCACCTCAAGCCCGTCAGATGTGATATATCACATATAACGAGCTGCAACCAAGCTTGGCACCGAACACCTGCAAAGCATTGTGGCAACTCGACTTTGATCAACTAACTATCTAGTATCCGATAGCCAGTCTCGATGATAAATTACATCCTTTCTCGCTCGCGACGGGATAACTGAGCAAGAAAGCCGACCATGATCAACACCGATTGCCTTGCATTATCAGTTACCATGCGACGGACTTTTAGCTCCGAGCACGTCATGAGATCAGAAGCAGGGAGTTGGTTCATCTCGATGTAAACCTGACTGCCTTTGTCAGGAGATATTGCGACAATCCTTCTCTCCGAAGCAGGTCTCACTCGAGCGCCATGTTCCGTTGTGCGCCGCCGCATTTTCCATGTATTTGGGTCTGTGCTCGTGTATCGAATGAGACTGCGGTCGGCTACAAAGTGGCAGCTGTCCGGCCTTCAGTATTGAGGTACTGTCACTCATTCATCGTCAAGGATTGTATTACATTCCTGGGGTTCGGCCTTCCGCGGCAGTTCATCAGTCTCTCGTCACTGTCCGTACAGTCCCGCGTATGCATGCAGTCCCAAACGCACGTCGATGGCGTTCGTCGTATGCTTAACTGGATAGTTCCGTCCCGTCCCGCGCCTCAGGGATGCACGTCCTTCAGGGCGCCTTGTCGGAGAATTCTGGTCGGGCATGACTACCTACTCAAGTTAGATGCGAATGTCACAACATGACAGCTCCAGCAAGCTCAGAGTCCCTCTCGTGGCCAAGTGCGTCGACCAACATCTGAACGATGCACTTCAATAATACTTCGTAGTCCTCGGCCTGTGGATATGCTTGACAGTGTAGGTCAATGGGTCTTGTCATTGCTGCCGTATAACCGAGGAGCACGTTTCCTACTACCAAATAGTATAGACCCCCGACAGTTATCATATCATTGGATGAGCTATCAAAGGGCGGACAGGGTATCACAGGCCTATTTTTGACATGTCTCTTATGCACTTAAACCCATGCAACCCTCTTGGTAACCTAGCATTATTACACAACATAAAGTCACTACTTTAAGTTTCGATGCGCCGCAGAGCATTGGCATATATATTCGGATGGGATGAATAGGAATGACACATCCAAAAGCCTCAGATACATTTACGACGAGAATCTGATAAGTAATCTCTTCACATCCTACTTTCGCCTGTCCGCCACAGCGCTCAATTCTTAACCCTCAATCTCAAGTCGGCAAGATCGTCTCAGAGCAACGCCGCCAGAATTGGTGCTGGCTTACAATGTGCCTCGGAACAACCTATCAGTAGGTTCGGCCGTCGCTATGCGAACGAAGCGCTCGTTTGTACGCCGAGTCGAGCATGAAGGCACTGTACACCCGTCGGCTCATGATACCTCATTCATCAGCCTCCCGTCAATCTCCCACGTATTTTTGACTTCACGATGTGGCACTGACCTCCAAAAGCAATTCGGGTATGCCTGCTCGACCTATCATCAGATTTTTGCTATGATGCGCGCAGCATTGAGATGCATGAGGTCGTGAGCAAGCCCCCAGTCGAAGCGACAAGTCTCCGCATCTTGTGCCAAATCAGTTGCTTGGTGTGCCTCTTCCTCATGACGAAGAAACCCCTTCATGATACAGCGGGTAACACGGGAGACTCCAAAGCGCTAGTATCTAACGAACAAGATAGGAAGTCTGGATCTCTGCAACGGCACTACAGCTTCGATCGGACCCTGTCAAGCCAAAGACCTTACCCACTACAGCCTCGCAGAGCGGCACAGAAGGCCGCATATGCAGCTAGACACTAATTATCCTGCGCGGCACCACTGACATACCCCGGAAATCTGACAATTTAGTCTATTCGTCTCGTGCAATCACACAGACAAGTTCCTCGAACGCCACCGCTGCAGCGGCAACAGCGCTTGCGCCAAGCTGCCTGCCGATCGCTTGGCTTCGTTTTCTCTGCCCGGGCATCATAACGCCTCAATACCCCGAGCCTTCGATTCGTCCATCGTCAAATATAGGAGCTGCTGCCAGATGTTACTGCGAGTATCCAGTGTCTTGGACGGCCGCAGTCCAACTTGTCCTCTGGCGGACCGAGTCGGAGGCAGTTCGCAACCGGTCTTCGGCGTGGGTGCCCAGCCGCGAAGCCTTCCGCGAACCTACGTGGTCGCGACATTACCAGCGCTTCCTATGCAGGCAACGCAGGAGTTTCACAAACATCAATCTGCCAACGAAGACCCAACTGCATAATACATGTCTGTTTAAGCCTCTTCTTTGAGCAACGCCCGCGAAGATCAACACGAGATAGTCTATGCGGCTGACGGGGTCTGGTTGTCGCATGTCCTTCCTGTCCACTCTTGATAGATAGACCGAAAGGCGATAAGTCGATTGCGACTAATAACTGCACCGAACTTTCTTGGAGGGACTTCTTGAAGGTTCTAGATGCCGTCAGAACGCCCTGAATATGCAGCCCATCCCTAATTCAGACCTATGGGATTGTCAAGAACGCGACACTTGGAGGAACGCAGGCTGATCTGCACCTCTGTCAACTCGAGGCAACGTTGGACGCATCTCGTCGGCCTTTTCCCGCGTCTGCTAAGCCCCCAAAAGGGAAACTTGTGGCAAGCGAGCCATTCGGGACGAAGACTTCCAACAGAGCAGCACAAGATAGCCAGCTGAACCGCCGAAGCATTCGCCCAACAGGATTTCCCTTTTACCATCCCCTATCTATAACAGACTGCACGGGGATTCACTAAGGCATCACCCTCGTGATGGTCCCCGGCAATAAGCGGCAATGACTCACTGTAAATTCGGCACTTGCCTATTAGAAGCGCCAGTTCCGAAGGAAAAAGCAAGGGGGGCGAAAGAAGACAATGCCCAATGCCATTCATCAGCTCGTTGGCCATGACCGCGAATTCACCTTCACAACAATTTTTGTAGGTCTATTCCGTTCACCGCTGCCAACAAACCTATACCATAGCCCCTGCATTGGCGTCAGCGCAGAACGGGCAGGTCAAAGCGAGCCGCGTCACCCCAATGCGAGATATCTAGAAAGATCAGATACGAGCGCGGATACGATGGTTTGATTGAAAAGGGCTACCGTAGCGCGAAACGCTCGGGGCTGAGACTGGCCGTTGAGGGCGGCAGATGCGCCCTGGCTTCCAATAACAAATGAATTCAGGGACAGAGATCCCAGCCGTCATCATCAGATCCGGTATAGTTCAGGCCGGTCGTTGCAGGGTGAAGCTCGAAGAATCTACTGTGAGAGAGATCGAGCACAACGAAAGCCATTCTCGCCTACGGGAACGCTAAGCTCGTCGCGGATCATGTCAAATTACGATTCAAGACTACTATCGATATGTGCACAGATCCGCATGCCTGGGTGAGGTTTCGAGATCCAAGTGCCATGCAGCAGCATGGGGGTCCGTTTCTGCATACGTCTCTGCTTCCTCGTCTTTCTGCTCCTCGTCTCTTGACCCAGGGACAGAACCCGGTTGTCGGGACCTTGCGGTACTACGACCTATGCGAATATCTGGTTGGTCCTACGAAATGGAATATGCTTTAGTATCAACTACCAGTCTTCGTTGTAGCTTCTCTAGCCCTATCCATAGGTTGTCTATTTTGTAGGAAGTATCGAAGGTAAATACATAGCGAGAGCGAAAATACAAAGCTATTCATCCAACCGACCATTACTTCTATTAATGGTCGCTATAAACATGGGTATCCTATCCAACACAGTTGCGCGCAGAAAGCCCCACGCTTCCCATGTAACTCCTAGGTAAAAACACACGACCCGAAGTGAAGAGCCCCTGATGGATGGGGATGATGCGCCTAGATGCAATAATGTAACCCAATAAGCTAAAGGGAGAACCTCGACTCTCCCAAATCAGTAAACCCTTGTTTCCTTTGCCAGTCGCCCGCTTCCCGCCCTTTTTGTGTGAAGTTGTTTACTGTTGGTGCATACGAGAAATCAAATGTCTGAACGTAAGGTGATACGCAATGCAGCAGGGGCCGGATGTGTGCAGGACACACGAAATGACAGGTGCCTATCGGCATGCAGCCGTATGCCGGACGGTGGGTCAGCTATACCCATGTGGTTGTACCACGTGACCGGTACTTTGCATGTGTCCCGAAGTCGGTCTGTTGAGCGCCGGTCTGAGACCTAACTCCCCGATCAGCGAAAATTCTTTAATATCTTGACCAATAAACGGCCCTCGGTCTCGCTGCCATTGGAATCCAAAAGCTGAACGAATCGGTATCCTGTCGCGAGACGATCCAGTCGAATGCATGCCCAGCTCGTGAGGGGATCACGGGCAATGCTTAGTCGCGGCGGCGCGTGCTCAATTTTTAACCTGTATCATGCACGCGTCAGCGAAGATACATGCAAAAAGTCAGTCCAACGATTACAATGAGGCTGGTGGCAAGAAACTCTCTCTGTCACACAGCTGGCGGAAGGCTTGCAGCTCAATGAGTAGCCAGTGAACCAATATGAGCCGTCCAAAATCTCCCAGTGAGGCACCCTATCCTCGGGCACTTCCGCTAGAACCACGGGGCCAGAGACCGTACAACATCGTGCAATCCATCACTTGACGGGTTTTTGCACTTGCCAACTCAGCCGCCTTTCTTTGTGGACAAGTGAGCACGTGGCCTATTGGTGATATAGGTGAATATCGTCCCGGCCGTACGGATCCGGAAATGCGGGCAGCCGGTGGGAGAGGCGAGAAGGAAATGAAGGCAATGCCCAGCGGGAAGGTCGACCATCGGTGAAAACTCCTACCTGATGAAGCTGAGCTGTTCCACGACCTTCTGGAGACCTGTAAATCTGACTTCCCGTGCTTTCAAGCTGAATTCGGGGTGATCGGTTCTACCAGGCCCTACGTATTGCTTGTAGTCAACCTGCGGCAACTTGCTGACTCCTTCATTATGTCCTCCAGACCGCTTGTCTACCTTCTCAACGTGCAATTCGCACTTCACCACTGGTCGGAAGGCTTTTGCGTTGCCGTTGCCGTTCCGTATGCTCTCGGGCAACGGGATGTATTGGCCCGCTATAACTTCGATTATAAGATCATATGTACGGTGTGATGCCAGAGTCGCTGGTGACAAAGAGACGTCATCACTGCGAAAACCTGGGGGCTTAAGGACCCAGCCATTCTCCCCAGCAAACATTGCTCGGTTGAGCATCATACCCTCGTCGCACGACTGCCAGTTCATAGCGACCATCTGAACGCCTTTTCGCCAGAATCGTGAGGGGTCCGGGTTTGATGAGCCCACACGAGCACCTTTAGGATAAGCGCGCATGAGGTAATGACGGTTATGCGCAAGGAGTTCCTCGTTCTTCGTAGTGACAAGCTCCAGAATCTTCGACTCACTGATGGAAAAGATGTGCGAGGGCGTTTTTGCTGCTGGCGATTCGAAAGTCTTGAAATGCTCACTATGCGTGTAAACACCAAGCTTGCTAAGATTCTCACATATGGGTACTTTAGGTTTCTTGGCGCTAGACATGGCAGACATGGCAGTAGATGGTCTATCGTCTTCGGAACCAGACTGAGCGCCGTCGTCGTCGTTCGTCATATATGGAGACAGCGTCGACATGGTCGCCGTACCTTCAGTGCTTGGAGAGGCTCTTTTAACTTTGACCAGTATCTTGTGTAGGAGATCGGACAGAGCCGGCATTCTACCGTTCGGGCAGGTCTCGTGAGGCTCCTCGACCAACATTCCCGCCCAAACCTCTTTCATGATTTGAACCATGGTCTCCTGCTGCTCTTGATCGGCATGAACTTCCAGACTGACAATAATAGGTAGATCAGTCACTTCGAAAGCAGCTTCGGCGACTGCTTTACATACATCGCGGAAGCCTATGATATTTGTGAGTGTGTAGCCGTGCATTACGATAGGTTCGTCTCGTGGTCGTTTCGATCTAATCGAGGCGCGATCCGAATCTATTTTGTCATTGCCGATATAGGGATCAAGGGTAGTTGCGCTATTACGATAAGGGTGCCTTCCCAAATCAGGGCTGCTAGACTTGGGACTGTGGCTAGACTGTCTCTCGACACCGAGCTTCTGTTTCGTCTGCTCTAACTTCTCTTCTACCGCATCCTTGAGATTCGCTGCGGCACTATGCCAGCTTCCTGTTGAGAGACCACGGCTGTGATCAGTTCGCGGATTACCCTTATTTGAGGCTGCTTCTGGGGTCGAGCTCTGTGTCTCTCCATCCCAAACGTCTATCTCCACGCAGCGGCATCCGTTCCGAAGGACTTGTCGATATGCGTCGGTCGTACTACGGCCCCAAAGCTGATGGCCAGTGACATATGTATTGTGGCTGCTGTTAATAAAATAATTTGAAATAGGTTTGGTAAGGTCCTTGTCGGCAGCCGGTGCAGGCTTTTCCGCATCGAGACCAAATGTGATGAAGCAAACCTCGAGGAATCTCTCAAAGGTGTAGCGTTCTTCCACTAAATATAGGTTGGTCCTTTCGCGTGACTCGCCCTGTTCGGATTCGAGGAAGTTTTGAAAGGCCGTGCGGGACATGTTGGGTTCGCCTCGACGCCATACGTCGTAGACCTTCCGTAGATGACGCTGTATATAGTAGCTGAGATATACATCTTGCTGACTCTGGGTGGTGCCATCGCCCCGGAAGTGTATAGCAGTCGGCCCAATGAACGAGGCCAAGTTCATTGCCCTCTTCAGAGCGACCATGGGGCTATGGGAGCTTTGGGTGGCATTGGTGAATCGACGCCGTAGCGTGATCGGCTCGGACTTGCGGTGATGTAGCATCTGTCGGTGGTGCTGTCAGTCGCTGACTTGTCCGGGAGTAATAGTGTGTTAGAGGAGAGGAGGGCAACGCGTAGCTAACAGTGTATGTCCTGGTCCGATATTCAACGGCTGTATCTAATGGGCGAAAAGAGCCTGTTACCGTGATGGTGCTCTACGTGAGCCAGCCAAGGCACGTTGGAATGTCATGAGGATTCCGGAGTCGAGGACGATAGCTGCTATCATACGCGTAGGAGTAGAGTCGCGCGAGACGAGCGTTGGACGTAAGAGAATCTCAGGCTATCACGGGATGGAAACAAGAACGATGCGAGTGCGGCAACTGCACAATCTGCGAGGGCAGTAATGTTCTGGCTCTGTCATGCAACCCGAGGAAGATGCAATGATGCAAGCAAGCAAAGGATGGATCGACGGGCAGGCAAGTCGACTGAAGGGCTGGCCAGGTTGGTATTCAGCTGGAACCAGCCTCAAAACCCAACAAGGCGGGTCCCCGCTAAGTCTTGCCGACGACTTGTCAGGGGCCGGGGCTGCTAGGATGACCTTGGCCGCAGATTCAGGCACTCGCCAGGCAGGCTTATTTGGCTCCCCAGAGATTCCCACTGGTCTGCACTGGTCTCGATGTTGCACTTTGGTCTTGGGCTCTGCGTAGGGCTGTGCCTGTAGCTGCAGCTGTACCTGTGGCGCCAGGCCCGGTTGTCCTAGTGCCGGCTTCTTGTGGTCGTCAGGTCTGGCCAACGCTGTTTTGACACCGGCACCCGTTGCGGTTTAGCAGGACGAAGAGATATCACTGGAATATTGAACAGGGAAGGAAACAGCCGACTTTCTCAAGCCATTCTGGAAAGTAATTCCACCAAGCTACGTGATACATAATGGGACCCCGCGGAATAATCAGTTCTGTTCAGCCGTTGGGGGCTGAGCAATCCTGACATGCTGCCGCTGTGAATCACCCCCAAATCAACCGCCAACACTGGATGCAGGTCATGATGACCGCATCTAGGACAACACACAGCTGATTTGGCAGATGCTCCTCTGTATCGATACAGGCCCCTCCATATCCAGGAGTTGGTCGGCAGAGAATTATCACTTGAGAGCCCGGCTTTCCAGCCAAGATTGATTCTTGCAAGATGGTATGTGGAATGCGTGGTATGGAGATCAAGAATACCTCGTTAGTTTATGCTCTTTCGAGCCGAGACTCCGTATCTGCAAGCTGGCTTGTTGAGTGGTAAAGTTGAATCATGACTGACCGCAAGAGGTTGAAATCATGACCACAATCTTGTGGCAGGTACTGTACATACGCTACCTCAGTCGCTCCTGGCCCTGGCAGGTAAGACAGGCGGACAGAGTGGAGAGTGGGGAGCGGAACAGTGGGGTTAAAGCATACATCCAATCCGCTGGTGTTGCAATTGACGTCGCTGTTGCAGGTGCATCCATGATCCAAATACCTCCTTGGGAAGCCGCTATGCGGGATGTATTTGGCAATATCAGTATCTAAATCACACTCAAAGCAAGCGACTGAGATGCTGCAAAACAGATGTTTGATGGATAGGTAGGTACCTATTCGCTACTGGACAAGTCAGTCATCAGCGTTGTCAATGACGGCTGCGCTGGCACCGCATTCATTCGAGGATCGACTCTCCTAAGCCGCTCGAGAGTTTCATTGCTTTAGCCGTCGATCTGTGCTATAATTGGTCCATGATGCAAGTCAACAGCGACGCAAGGCTGCAAGACGTCACTAACCCATCGCAGCGTCGCATCAATTCCACCCACAGCCACACTGACCTGACTCCTTTGTCGGACAAACCCGCCCGCGCAACTTTTAAACAGGGCAGTCCAGACACCCGCATTGCTGTGATACGAGCTTTCAATCGCCGCCGCTGTCATGGCCCAAAAGACTCCCAAGGATTCCGAGGCCCAAGTTCGCTCTTGGGGCTTTGACCATGTTTTCACGTGGACCGATGGACCGTAAGTCACTACCCTATAATGGTACCTAAGCCATGGCAATCTAGCGACGAGAACAAAAATCAGGCTGACAGGTGGTATGCAGCAATGCCCACTACCAGCCACATAGTCACGCTGGTCTCACCACGCACTTGATTCTCAATGGGCAGCTGACAATCACCTATCCGAAAGATGATAGCCCCGAGAAGAAGACTTATAGCGTTGGCGACCGCATCGACGTCGACGCTGGTCGTATTCATGAAGTGTGGATGGGGCCTGAGGGATGTACGTATGTTATAGGAGAGTAAGCAAAGACATCGACTTAATATACTCTGTTCATCCGCCATAGGTCTGGTCGTGCGCAGGGTGATGAAGACTCGACTCACGCCTCTGGTATGGATGATGAGTCCTTTGCAACTAAGCTCCGTAGATGAAGGTGTCGACCCCATGATAATTCGTCTCGTGCCGGCCCAAAGTCAGCCTGAATTAAGTGTGTACTATTTTGCTTGCTTCTCGCAGAGTGTCTTGTATAACTTGAAGGTCATGTTAAGCGGGTGAGGATTTGCCGCAATTGAGGATAAACTGCCAAGCAGATGTCAACCACATCGCGAATGCTGCTGTGTAGACATCTGTTTCTAACAGCAGCGAACCACAAGCTGCCTCCAGGAATGAAAGCTCCACTAGACAAGGGGAAAAGAGTACAGGAAGTCCAGTCTGCCGAATACAATAGGTCTCTAATGCTCGACTATCCTCTACACAGTATGGCGGCGGCGCTATGATGTGTATGGCTAGAAAACAGGTTACCCGACTTTTTGGTCAGCCTCTGATGTCGGCTTCGTTCAACATCAAATGGCTGGGTGAGCTCACGAGCATGAGCAAGCAGATGCGGGCCTTTCCAGGTCCAATATACCAGGATGGCACGAAGTCATATGTTACTTAGGCTCTGGCGTATTAAGCAGATATAAAATCTCATCCTAGGGGCGTATCCGATCCTTGGATCATCACCTGGCATTGCAGAGCCCATAATCTACGAATACTCCTGCGCGAATGACTTGACGAAGGATGAATTCCCAATAGGCGAGCTACATTTGAACGAGACCAAGGAAATTCTATACATTACTTTGTCAGTTCCATTCACGCGTATTTCCTTCCGCCACTGAAAGATCTTACAATCCCACGGGGTTTATCTTTCTCCTCTTCTGGCTTCCACACGGGAGAGGACGATTGATGGTCACTCGATGTTTTCCCTAGTCATTTTCGGGTTTCCCAAGCCCAAAACGAATGGTATATATCACCTATGACTTGCAAAAGTCTGAAATAGCGTACACAAGTCCTATTGGTAGAGCAAGTCTGGATGAGTTTTGGTGACTGATACATACATGAGCCATCCCGAAAGTCAGCACAAGTATCATTACTCGCCTGAAACTCTTGGCTGACCTCCAAGCTAAGCGTTTATAAAACTATTGCCTCGCTTCCCCTAGCAGGACATCAGTATGGCAGCGAAATAGATCAAAATCGAGGACGAAAACATCATACCCTCTTGCACTGTGGCTGTCCCTACGTTGAGAACTTCCCTTTGCTGCACATTACCAGGATAGTACGTAGATTACTCTCTCACACGTCTGTATTGCTATGAGTACCGAGATCAGCAGTTCGTGATAATGTTTTATTGTGTACGCCAAACCAAGCGCAGATATTGATAACAACTTCTAGCACACACAACGTCCTGGACACCAACCGCAGCAGCTAGCCTTCGTAGTATGTATATAGTACCTTGATCCAATAGTAGGTGCCCGGCAAGTAGTTGACATTCGTCGGCAGCACTCATCACAGTCAAGTTACAGATCAAGATTTCTTGGCCGGTGAAGCTATCTATCGTATTTTCCGGCTGCGTAAAAACGTCCGGCTCACACTCTTTCTGTCTATTTAGGTCCGAATCAAGCATATGAGCGCAGAAGATACTCTATGTCTGCGTATCATGTTCATAGTCTCAAGTGATTATTTTGGTGATCTCCTGGGCATTAACTAGGTATCCCAAGCTCCCGATAGCAGAAAAGCAAGGTGGCATCTGGGGCACCTCATCATTTACGGTCGCCCTACTCTCTGCCGCAATCACTTTCAGGATGCTACCGGACGAAAATTTGGCCTTCTCTTCTACGATCCGTCTACTCTCAAAGACACACATCTAGAGCAAAATCAAGAAAGAAAGGCCAGCATCGACCACCGCCACCGCCCATCCCTCCTCAATACTTAAATTCGCCTCGCATTACCCTCTCCTAGATGATGAAAGCCCTGTCAGCTAGAAATGTATATCCGAAGCTGATCTGGCGCAGGTGGTGGGCCTGAGGCGCTCAACGGTTGTTGCAGCGTGGCCCTTGCATGATGAGGCGGAGAAGAGGGTAAGTGGGTGATGTTTCGAGTGGAAATAACAGCCTCTGCGAGAAGAAAACACTTGAGTAACGAGGTGGATGCATTTCCCGTCCAGTTGACGACTGCTCGTGCTATCCGCGTCTAGAGGGAGATAGATGCCCCATAGGATGCTGCCATGGGTCACGTCGGCATTTGACAACGGTTGAGTTCCCAAACACTCGTGGTCCTGGCGGTGCGGGAAGTCACTGTCAGTGCTATTGATGTGCTTCTTTGCAGCCGTGGCCCTCTTATTTTCACGTGGATCTTACATCAAGCCTCAGAGACACCATCCCTACCTGGCGTTAGGAGCTTTGATTGTACTTGGGTACCATACATCAATCCACTCACATGGCCTGGCATAGTGTCAAAGAGCCTGTTGAAGATTTGGTATGCTGGTAAACTACCTGACCTGCCCATACTCTTGAAGCTGGTGTCCTTGCCGACGTCGTCCAAGGCCATATGAGCCTGACGACGTTCTGGGAGGTTGATTGAAGCAGCAGGCTGTGTCTTGACTTCTGGGTAATCATTAATGATGATACCGCATTTCCCCTTGAGTACGGACTAGTCACTGTATCACCTCGAGCTTCCGACATTGTGAAACTACTTAAGTAACTGTCCTAGAGAGACATACTTGACTTGCGATATTGACACGCCCGCCCATGCTGGATGAAGAGGATCACCTTGTACGAGAAATGGCAAATCAATCGTGACAATTCTAACCGGCTCAGTCCCGTTGGCCTTCGTTACCTCGGCTCGTTGATATCATGCAACTCGACGAATAAGGAAATCCTGAAGATGGCTGTAGTGCGTCCACACCAAAGACAACGAAAGACGCGTCCTAATAACACGACCGTACGTCGAACGCGATGAGATACATTGCTCTGCACAACCAGCGTGCACCGCATACCTACCGAATCCACACTGGAACAGACTTGAAGGCCGTCATCCTCCAACGGTCGTGCGACCCCATCTGACGACGGACCATCGCCACAGCCACGGAATACCTAGCAGAAACATTCAGCATCAACCCCGAAGAACACGGGCGAGACCGCTTGGACATCTTGCCCCCTTCAACGTGTGGCAAGAAGTTGCCCCGGGTTGGTTCTAGATTCACTCGAGTATTCCTGACGGAAGCCTTTCTGGCACGCTCTGCCGTGCCGGCTATTCAACATAGAAGCCCCCGAAATGTCTGATCCCGGTGTCTCAGCTCGCCTCGCCTGCCAGATTTTGCCGGCGGCTTGCTGACTCTTGGATGACTCTGCAATGTCGTGTCATATCTCCCAGTTGGGCAGATCGGACAAGCGAGGCGATTGATGTTCCGAACATCGCACGGGATCTTCCGAGCTTTCTGAATTCTGTCCGTCTGCTTTTCTGCTGCTGAAGTCGTAGTTTGACGAGGGATGCAAGCCAGGTCGGCCAGAAGACGGAGCGGCTTATTTCCCCATATAGAGTACGCTTTCATGCGTGCCGTTGCGCATGTTTATGTCATGTTTGAATGGGAAGTAGGTAATACGTGTTTGCATGTGCGATCTGCCTACCTTAACTACTTTATTCCACGAGTTGCTAGCGCCCAGATCAGCCGCATTGCGGTTTGTTTGGGTTCTGGGCTGCAAGAGCTTATCATTTGTGCCGCTGCGTGCAGCAGGTTGTGCGGTCGTGGCATCCTGGAAGGCTGGGGGGATTGCGGCGTTTGGCCATCCGCATTGGCACAATCCACATCGGCAGCAAGAAAGTTGCATGGCACCATCCGCAGCGTTATCGCCGCGCCACGCCGCTGATGCCTCCTCCCGACCCCTTTGGGATAAAGATCAACAACGATCTGCCTCAGGGTTCTGCAAAGTTTAAAACTGTAGGCCGCTGTGCGAGATCTTATTTGCCAAGGCGGGATGCGGGGGAATGTGTTCAATGTGAGTTGCTGTAATCATTTTGACGACATGTAAGAGAAATGGGAGGAAGAGGGTGTTTACTGCCTACTACATACTCTAGCTGCCATACATGCATGAAGGGGCTGGGGAGGTGATTGACCGCCTTCTGAGATCAGAGACAGGCATCTGCAGCTAAGTCAGTCGTCTGCGAGTCTGGGCCTGACAAATATGAAACAGTTGCGGGATGGTCAACGCCTCCAGCTCGATCGATCACCAAGCTGCAGGCGTCGGCGAGGGCAGCATGGCAGCAGCTTCGTGTTGAGGCTGCGTCAACTTCACGCAAGAACAGCGACAACGACAACGACAAGATGGGCCGGAGCATTCTCGTAGCTCTTTCCTAGGGTGTCGTCGGGAATCAGACTGGGTGATCATTCCCGAGAGGAAACATGGGTTCGTCCATGAACCTGGCAGCCTGGCACACCTGGATGAGGCAGAACAGCTCTGTTCTCCCCCACACTTCCCAATCTTGAGAGACGCGTCCAAACCAGGCCTTGCGTCGAGCGGTAGATTGCAATTGACTGCAGTGCCGAGAAGCGATTGCAAACTCTCCGACCTCTTGTTACATCCTACCTTATTACTTGCTCGGTCCGATGAGTGCCTACAGATACTGTAGCGAGGTCCGAGCCTCTACTTTGTCCTGCTAGCAGAGTTGCATTCCGAGTCGGTGAATGATTGGCCTGCTCCGACAGGTCCTGTGCAAGCACTGCAACGCGTGGCCTGGAATCAGGGAACAGAACCGTGTCGTTGCAGTGCATCACACTCACACGTGCATACATATGCGTCTTCCAGAAGTGGCTGTGACTGGTGTGTCTACCTTAGGTGTACAGATGCCCAGGTATGTATGTATGTATGTATGTATGTAGGTCAGAACTGAGAACATCCATCGGATCCTGGGAGGACATCTATGTATCGGCCAACAGCCGCCTGGGCATTGCGTGGATGAGTTTTGGAATGAATGATTTGGAGAAACGCGCGCCATGTCCAGACTCTGACATCACAATGCCTTTAGCGGCTAACAAACAGCAAGGCATGGAAGCTTTCCAATGGCAGAGAGTGTAGAGAGATGGGATTTTTCGTTTGTTTCTTGCGTTCTTCATCCCTTCTACATAACTCGATCTCTTCAACTTTTTTTTCCCAGGTGCTCCCTTGGACAGCCTTGGACAGATTCGGCATACGGGCGTGTCTTGAAACCGATTCAAATGGGAGCCGGAGCATTTCATCAAACCCCCTGACCTTGTCTCCCCAGTTTTGACCAGCCACGGAAGCTGGCGTCCCCTGCTCATGGTGCCATTAATAACCGCCATCTATTGGTAACAGGCCCATTCAAGGCATGCTGGCACGGGCAAGTTGGGTCTCTCGGATCGAGTGGCATCTCGGGTTGCCCAGATACATACCTACATACATACATACATACCTCTCAAGAATCAAGGTTAGTAGTAGATTTGGAAAGAATGAAGCCTATGGAAAGAATGCAGTCCATCCAGTGCCAGACTGTCAATTGGTATTGGTATTGGTGCCGCAACTGCGACATGAGCAGCAGCAGCAGCTATGTATGTAGCTATCCTTTGTCTCACACCCTGCCGATCTTGCTGGCATGTATCTTCTGCCATCTTATTTCCTGGTCTCCCGCCATGCGCACTCGAGCGCCCTGATGCTCTGGGCCGTTCGATGCAGACTCTCCAGGAATGATGGCCACTCAATCCGGTACTGGCTTTAGCTTTTGCGTGTCTGAAACAACTCAACGGCCAAAGCCATCTTTCGGCACCTGGCTGGGTAGGCTGGCTTTACCGTCGCGGCGCTCGGCACATACTCAAGACAGCAGAAGAAACACTGAGCTTTTCCCGACACAAACGAAATTGGTGATCGAAAATTGATCGAGAAGCAACCGAATTGGGAAGAAGACTGTACATACATACTATGTGACTGGGTTCCTCTTCCATGGGCTCTTTTCCCTCAAGTTCCTGCAGACATGGGTGGATATCAGTGTTTCCGCAGTTGTACAAAGTCTGGGTGACAAGACCTTGATTTGCCTGCAGCAACGAGGGCGAGGGGTCGAGTCTTGGAGAGACTCTCAGTATCACCTGTTGGCTAGGTAGTTGTATTAGAATTCCTCGGTCGCCTGCTACAAACTGGGTTGCTACAGTACACCTAGGATGCCTGTCAAGCAACGATGCAAAGAGACTCGTCATAAGGCACTTATTAGCCTTACATGTATGTCATCACTCGATCAATGTCTTTCCAGCTGCGGGCGTGCTATGCGGGGTGATCATTGGTTTAGGACAGACGGCTTCACGACTGGATGTTGGTGATCTAGCTCTAATAAGTACCTAGTTACAGGTTTTGGGTCTCAAAACTCAAGGAATGGGCTGGACTCGACAGGCGTGGCAGGGATGACAGGTGCGCATAGAGGCCTGCTACTGGGTATCGAGCTGGCTAAAACTGTACCTATCGGGTAAGGTTTCTTAGGATGTAGTAGCTGGTAATTGGCTTGGTTGGCACCTAGACTGAGCGTGCAGTGGACGAGGATAGCGAGCTGGCCTTTTACAGGAAGCAGCCCGCATTCAATGCACTGCTGTGGTCTGTCTCGGTACCCACAGCTAGGCGGTAGACCGCTGAGGGAGGTACGGATTGGAACCTCCCTAGGTGCATGCTATACCGTAATAGGAGCCTACAGCGAGTCTACTTCACTGACCATCAATCTGGCAGCCCTGATTCTGCCTGTCCTACTTGCCCTTCCCGGCATGGCATGGGAAAAGCCAATCTCACGAATGTAGCATCCAAGTCTCGTCCTATTCTTCCACATCTCGATCTCGCAACTCCTCAACCCACCGAGCCACAACCTAGCAATTTCCATTTCAGGTTTCTGCTGCGTCAAGGCCCCCATGCTGTTAGTTCCAACTTAACTGTCGTACTCTGTCTCTGGGCACCTGCTAGCCTCTACCTTATCTCACCCACCTACTACTAGTTGACTACTACCTTACCTTACCTTAGCTGTCGCCTCAACCAAGCAACTGCTCACTGGCAAACCTCTTACTCTTACGCTGCCGCTCCTCCATACATGTACCCGTACTCCCCTCCCCTCTACTCTCGTGGCGTCGATAAGTATTGCCTTCTTTGCTTCCTGCTCCTCACAGTCGTTCTATCTCAACCCCCAGATACCGTAATGGGTAGAGTTGTCCTCACTCCCGAGAGCAATCGCAAGTAAAAGCAGCAGGCTCTGCTGTTGCGCTTATCCTCTTGATTGCTCTCTATCCCCCGCCTAACCAAGAGTCTCGAGTAGCTGGCTGTCCCGTGCCTCTCTAACCTCGCCCACCCAATATCACTGTCTTGCTGTCTATAGTTCATGCTCCCAGTCTCCCAGCCTTTAGCCTCCTCACTGTATTCTGTGTGCATCTTCATTTATGTGAAGTCTGGGGTCGTTATTCACCGACACCCATATTTTACTTCCGGCATGGAATGCTCTGTACCCGCATAGCAATATCGTGCCGTCCTTTCGGCTTGAGCCTCCTTCAACGCAATGGGGAACTCCCCCTCTGTCGAGGCTCCGAGAAGGGGCCTCAAAAATACTCAAAAGTTGTCCAAATCCCAGACCGCCAATCCTGCCACAGCTGGTTCGTCGAATCCCAATGGCAACAACGAGTTGAAGCTACCGTCGTTCGTCACCAGGCGCCTATCCCTCCCATACGGCTCTACGCCTGCTCCCTCCCCGAAACTGCCCACCACGACCGACGAAGCTATGGTTGCGCTGCCCGATTTGGCCCAAGATTCAGAACCTGGGGATCGTTCATCAAGAGCATTATTTCGCTCCACTTCATCTCAAGATGCGACCAAACAGCACCAGAGAAGTCGCAGTGTTGGGGTTTCTGTTAGCGCAAAGGGCCGACGGAGGTTAAGTAGGACCAACTCGGTCTATGCAACTTCCAACCAGAGCTTTGAATATGAGTATATTCGCGACAAGATTGAAGGGTAAGTTCTGCTTCAATGCGACGCAATTTCCCAAGACTAATTTGGGGTTCACAGCAGTGTATCGGTCAACACATCGCGTATTTCGATAAACTATGATATGTTTTCCTACGAGTCGAAGCGGTTGCTAAACCTCGCCGAAGAACCCCCGAACGAAGATACGTCTATCGCGTCCGAGAGCCAATTTCACGTGTCAGTATCCAGGCGCCAGAGTGTGTCAAACGCTCAGCTGCCACCTTCCGACGCCGTCCCACCCCTTCCTCGGAACAATTCCGACGTTTCTCTGTACGCACCGATGCGGAGAAGATCCTTGATGACGCCAGGAGTCGCGACCCGCGCGCCGTCATTACACGAACCCCTTCCCCAGAAGTCGAGATATAGCCTCCCCCCAACCCCAGCTCGGCGCGACTCACTCGACATATCAGGCAACAACATGCTCCCAGTTCCCGCCTTCAATGTGGATGCAGAGTCAATACCTCGTGCTTTGACCCCGTGTGAAGCGGAGTATCAACAGACAGGAGCATTCAAGCTTGGAACATTGCGAATCATGAATGGCAGTCCGGTGCAGAGCCCAGCTGTTGAGCTACCTCAAGACGCGGATGCCAGAGACTCGAATGGCAACGCAGGGGTGCAAGGTTACTTCAAACTCGGGCGTGGGCTGAATGATGATCCAACGCTGAATACCAGGAGATACATGGCTCGCTCAACCCGTCCTGGCCAAATTATGACTGACACGTCTCGTATGGCCGGAGGTGCTGATGAGGCGACGGCAAACAAGGCAGTAACTCAGCCTGCTGCTCTGGCTGATTTCTCAGTGCCAATGTATTCGAATTTACCGGAGTCAACTTCCCCCCAACTGCAAACGACGAGTAAGAATACAGCAGTCGAGGACGATTTGTTTGAAGAGGATCACTTTGAATTTTCTGCTGAGATTCTCGACGTGCGGATCGACCCCAGTGCCAAGTCCAACCCTGCGCGGTCAGATGATGCAGTGCGTCTGAATTTGAAGGATATAGATAGATCAGATAGCGGTATTGTGGCGAGTCCGACCTCTGACTCGGCTCACAAGCTCCTATCTAAAGCGGACTCCGGATACAGCTCCAACGTTTCCCTCCGTTCATTTCAATCCAAGCCAAATGGACGAGAGAAGGATCGAGCTGTTGCAGTGGACGCGGAACATTCGTCATATGGACCTATAGAAGCTACGGCTGCTGCAAATATGGCCAGATATCAAAGCGAAGCACCCAGTGTTACACAAGATCACCACGAAGGCGAGGCACCACCTTCGGTGCCTATCAAAGACGCTCGGTTCACACTTCCAAGTCAGCGGGATCGACCAAAAGACTTGTCGCCATCGCATCGTAACTTTTGGCCACAAAGCGGCATGTTGTCGCCCAAAAAGAAGGAAACTGTTCTGGAGAACTCAAAAGACTGTGATGGGAAAATGTCCGAGTCCTCCCCTTTGAGTCCCACCGGCTCAACATCATCAGCATCTGCGTTGAGTATAGCCACTGCCCCGCGCAAATCAGGCAAGCTTCAACGGCTCCTGAGCAGCGCTCGTGCGCCTCTCACTGCTCATGTAACCCACCCTTCCGACAAGGCTGGCGTGCCTCCTGTTCCGCAAGATATTCAAGAGAAACTACATGAACATTCTGGTTTGCTGCCGATGCCTTTCAGGAAATTTGCGTTGAGGTCAGAAGCTAGCAAAGAAACCCTAGGCACTATCATGAGTGTCGGAAGCGCAGAAGTGGCTCATGAGGTCGACCAGCCAACTCTGCAGCAGCTGCGGGAAGATCTTGCGAAAGCTCATGCGAAAGCTCAAGCGAAAGAAAACACAACTGATGATCGACGGACAACGGGGCCAATGCAGTCTATAGGAGCCACGATCACCCGCGCCGCTTCTTCTATGCTTGTCAAGAAGCCTACCATCCATAAGCCAGTCCAGTCACCCATTAAAAGTGTAGACCAGCAGAGCATCTCTAGGGCCGAACCCGCATTACCAGAAAATCATCAGACAAGAAGCCGAGCACTGAGGCGCCAAAGCTATGCGGGTGAACCTCCTGATTCTACCTTTCTAGCTGCCGCAAGCGAGAGGCAAACGTATTTTGCCCCAACATATACTGCCGGTCGCTCATTTACGATGTCCACACAAGAAAAAGGATACCTGGATTGGAGGCTTGCAAGCACCGGGCAGAGTGATGTAAAGCGGTCGAACAAATCATCTCTGACTCTTCTAGATCCGCGAGCTATTCCCGATCGCCTAGGCCCCTCCAAAACGCCCCCGCCAGTCAGCATGAGGACAAGAAATTTAGGAACGCTTCGTGTTCCGCCTCCTCTGAGGGCGCGGTCGACACCTCCGCGTGCTTCCAGAAAATCTGCGGAACCTTCTCTGTCCCGGAAATCAAGTAGAGAGGGAATCTATAGTTACCCGCCTGCTAGTGACCCCTTCTTCTCACAGAAGTCTAGTCTCTCGAGACAATCGAGCAGAGAGAATATTATGAGTTATCCGTCGTCGAAACCACAGGCTCGCTATAGAGCTCCACCGCCCTGGATGACGTCAGTTGACAATGGGCGCACAACTAGTTTCTATACTCCTTCTGGTGAACATCGGGTTCCGAAGTGGAGTGTCCAGACCGATCATGAGCCTCTCTCCGTTTCCCGGGCGACGTCTGCTTCCAACAGTAGGCGGAATTCATTGACCAGTCAATCGAGTCAGTACAGCCAACGGAGCGTTCCTGCCAGACCCGGGTGGTCACAATTCAACCAGCCACCGGCTATGCAAGGATTCCCAACTCTGACCGGAACTGTCGACGCGCCGGAAGAAGACTATGGTCGTGACAATGGTCCTTATCCTTCGATGCCTTGTGCGAATGGGCAAGCGTATGTAACAGATCCTCGGAGTGGAATGCCCATGCGTCAGTCTTCAACCCGAGTTCCTCAGCAATTTCCCCGCGGTCATTCCCGTCATCGTAGCTTGGACCAATCTGGTCAACCCGTTCCTTACCGCGTCCTTCATAGTTACAACTCACCCGCTTATCGAAATGTGCCCATATGGGGTTAGCATATATGTCACTCCTTGTCATGATACCCCTCGAGCTCGCGCTCTCACAATCAGCCATCCTGGCGACACTTGTCCTTCTTTCCCTTTTCTTTATCCACATCGAGATATCCCGGCATGGATGGCGTTTCCATCATTTGATTTGTACTATCGTCATCTACACGGCATGCTTCCACGCATTGAACTTTCCTTTCTATACGATCACAAGAATCGTGACTCTAGTCTGGCACTAAATATCTCTTTATTTCAAATGGCACAGTGGAATATCATGTGGGAAATGGCGTTGGCATGGTTTGGTTGATTTCTGGATGGTACAAGGCACCAATTTACGACACTAGGCAACGGTCACGAACTCAGAATACGGGCGCAAGGGAAACACCTGACTTGGCAGGCACTGGAGACCTGACATGTGAGGTGATAAGCCATCCTACGGAACAGACACTTTTGATACCCCAATCCAACAAGGTTGTCTCGACGTTCGTGCTACATGCGCAAAACGGGGAGCAACTGATGCGAGATTTTGTACATAGCATATGGGACCAATAGCAAATGGCAACAGAAACTTATTATTATTATAAATTATCGCGGTAAAAAATGCGCCGATCAGTGAATTGTGAATGTGTACTTATCCCCAAAGATGCTGAGATAATTACCTCGTGTACTTAAACTCCGAGGCTGTCACATGATTCCGTTGACGACTGATGCAGCCCCATTTTGGTGGCATGCTTTAAGTTGATTGGTACTCGACATGCTGGTGCCGAATTTGCTGGATGCTTTTGGGTATTGTACGATAAGTTAATCACCTGTATTCTCTTTCGCATGATCTCGAACATTTTTATTCTAACCACGGGAGTTTTGATTGGTCAAGCGACTGCAACAATATCAAGCTGATTGATTGATTTGAATCGTTCACTGGTACTGTTACAAGAAACATGCGGCTACTGTAGTGATACCTAGTCTCTCGTATGGTCATCGCTATCTTCACTTGGGTCCTCACTCCTGATTGTAATATGCAAAGGCAGGCACAGCCCGGTTTCAACAGATGCCATGTCCCCAACGCGGAAGACAACCTCAGCTCCAGGAAGGTTCCAGGCCATGGGCCTGCCACGCCACCGACTGGGCACGCAGGCGCCCGGGGCCTCGTGTAATAAGAAGGCGGTGACTGAGTCATTGTCGATAACAATCTCCGCGTACTACTCAAGATAGATGGGTATCTGTAATCATTCAGCGCGCCACCCTATCTCTCATTCTACGACTCCAATTGCATGTTTTTCTTGGGGAATAGGTCCGCTTATTGTGACGTTCGTTTTCACATTCGTTTGCAACATAACTGAGATCCATCAATATACCTCTCTGGCTAATCATTCGGCACAATTAATCATGCCGTGCTCCATGGGCTGCTAGCATCATCGTCTGAACGGCTCGCGTGACGGTATCGACCATGCTCGAAACACGCGGCAAGGCATCTCATACTACTACTGCTCCATCCATCGCGTCTACCACTGTGTCAGGCCGTGGATTCACCGTCGCTTGCAGCAGCCAGCCTGTGGCGAATGTGCGTGGATCTTTTTCATAACCAACAGGAACCCGCCCGAAGTGTATTCGCAGGTCGAGTGGGACACAATTGCTGTTGGCGATGGAAGCCCCGAGGCGTTGGACAAGCTCCTAGAATCCGCGAGGGACTCTCCATCGGCAAGTGTGCTGAACTCTTGGCCCGATCCGAATCCATGGCCCGAGGCACCTCCGACGCATGGTGGACCCTTGGTCGTCGATGGACGCAGCGGACCCGGGCGAGCTCCCGGTGGGTATACGCCTCGGCGACCGACTATGTACCTGAACCCCCTGTATACCGTCTCAGAGGCACACCCGACGTCTCCAGAAACCACTGCCGCAGTATTTGAGGACTCTAGGAGACCCGGCCAGAGTAGCGAGCGTATTGTCCACGTCAACATAGCTTCCACGCCCGACGCAGCCTCCTGGTTCCCTTACGACAACCCCGCCGTCGTCTCGGTGCTGGAAGAAGACTACCACCCTAAATTCCCAGAGATATACATTTTCCGGTACATAGATCTGTTCGGTCAGCCGGCGATAATGCCGACGATGGCCTACGCCAACATGGCCAGCTACTTCGCGCCGCTGGAAAAGTACGAGCGATGGCCGCTCCCCCCGAGCCCCTACCACGCGCAAGAGGCAGCTCTCTCGGGACAGCACGACCCAGCATCGGGATCGGGCGCCGCGGAGGTCCGGCACGGGGCGCGAGACGGCGCGGGCCACGTCGACTCTATCTTGAGGAAGGTGCGCACGTGGTCTTGCTGGAGCCAAGGGTTCCGGTTCCTCGAGATGGAGATCCGGTGGCTGCTGACGGTCGTGTTCGACGCGGTCAACCTGGCGATCGCGTGGCAGTGCGCGGGCCGCTACGGCGCGGAGCACCCCATGTTCTGGAAGGCGCGGTACGTGGTGCACGAGCTGATCTACTTGGTCATGGATCTGGTGAAGGAGTTCAATATTCCGAATTTCGGGCAGCCGCCGGAGGTGAACTGGTTCGCTGAGGAGGGCTAGGTCGCGTGCTGTTTTGGGCTGGGGCTTTCGGTTAGCTCATCTCGCTCTGTTTCTTATGCATTATTATCAGCGAGTGCGTATCGACTTGTTCCGAGTATTGGGATTTGAAGATCGAGAAAACGTTCTTACAGTGAGTATTGCGAGAGAGATATGGTTCAGGCACCGTAGCGTTTTGGATATTCATCGGACAGTAATCATAAATGCAGCGTCGTTGAGCAAGTCCCAATGTCTTTCGTAGAACAAAGATGAGTTCTTTTGAAGCTTGAATGGGTAGATACTACTGTAGCTCTCTAGATTCGGTTGGCATTGTCTTCCAGATTGCTGTTGGTCGAGCGTAAGTGTGCCTGCGGACCAGCCACCCGCGCTCTCCGGGACTCTGGACCGGATGCAGCTGTTGCTGTCAGCGGTTCAGTCAGTACCGTCAACCAACATTCAAGTGCATTGGTATGCCTCAATACTGTACCTAGTCATCAGGCCCAGACGTGCGGAATGTTACCACATCACCGGGTCCACGACTGCAGGGGGGATATGTTCAGGCCCATATTTTCCCTTTGTCCGTTGGCAGAATATGTGTCTGGATTGAGGAATGAAGCGGGCCAGTATAACAGCTGTCGCTACGTCAGCTATGCTGGCACTGGAGTCACAGGCTGGATATCCCTCATTGTAGAGCGCGCCCACGCGACATACGAGACGGACCATGGATGAACAAAGCTCGACTACATCCACCAACTTCTTTGAAGGGTCATGTCATATGGCCTCTAACGTGATCGAGATGAAGTCACAAGCCGACAGAAACCATGAGTGTTATGGATGCTTTCGGCAATGTAGGGCCTCCAACCGAACAGCCTCGCCATGGACAAAGAAGTGCGTCAACTACGTCGTCGCGATGGGAATGAACATAAAAGGTCCTCGTTACACTGAAAAATGTTCCCATTTAGTCCAAGCCATATCAGTCATTGTAGAAGCATGGCATTCTTGCTTTGATTCTGTTACGATTGTTCTCATTTCACGATCCATTCGTCATGTCTCTTCTGGACCGCTCAAGGGACCCAAATCGGAACCCCCCGAAGAATGTTTATAAGGCCTATAATAGAGGCGGATTCTGGATTGTGTACAACTGTTTCCAGCTATTATTCCTAGAAAGAGGCAGCCGTTGTCACACTGACAAGTACGATGACGGACCATACGACGATGGTATGAAACGCAAATACAGCCTTTCCTACACGAGCGTTTCCGACCCAAGTTTGACGAACGACCACTTCAGAAAATCTTTCGATGCGTTCAGAAGGGATGTATACTCATAGTTACCTGATTTTCCACAGATTCAGATAGCTCTTGGGAGAATAAGACTTGCACAGTTGCCAGACTCTGGAAACTACACTGCTATTTTCGTCTCGCTTCTGGACGAACTGGTCGACGATGTCACAGAAGAAGGGCAACTCATGAGGATAGCGAAGGAATCCGAGAAGGAGTTGGCCAAAAGTTTGGCCCGTTCAACGGCCCCATCAACGGCCCAATCAGAGAGGCCGCACGAGACAGCAAGCATATTTCAAGCGACCCAATCTGAAACCGAGAATGAGTTTGCCTTAAATGCGGCTGGGAACGACATGAGGGGACACAAGAGATACACGTTCGTCAAGCAAAAGATCTGTAACCTGTATCAGATACACATAGGCGACGAAAAGGGGGAAGATATGCCGAAATACAATGCGCTGGTATTCTCAGATAAGGCCACACTCGGGAATGGCGATAGTTCCGCAGATAATCCCTTGTACGTTCGTTACTTTCACCTTTTCGAAAGCCGCTATGGAAGGGCCGAGTTTTGATGAGCGACAGGCAACTGGGTTTGCGGTTACCGCTGGATGGTGGTAGCTGGGGCACGCTTGTATGGTTCGAGGTTTCCTATGTAATCCGCCGCAGAGAGGGTAGCAGACACGCAACTCGCAAGTTTTTCACCCGGCCTGCCCACGTCACGCCCTGGCAGGTACGGTTTTCCTGTCAAATTTCGCGGTCTCTATCGCGCTCATCCACTCATTTACTTTGATGTCATTCCATTCAATCCAGTCTCAATTGCAACCTGCTCTTATTGGTCTCATCTCTCTTGCAAAACCAATCGTGTCTCTAAGTCCGAGCTGCTCTCCAATATGTTCATCATACCCCTATTCACACAGCTGTCTCTTTGACTGCAAAGCGTGGGACATATCTTGATGGATGACACCTCTACGTGAATCCCATGCCAACTGCTCCCCTGCATCTTCCTGAGTCTCTGTATTTAGGATGGTCGAGCATCCTAGAGCCATCCTCCAGACCGAGCCCGGACACAAGATCGCACCAATTCCTGAAGCCTATCTACATATCCTTGGTCTTGTACAGTTTTCATCCAGTCCCTGGTTCCAAGGTCCCTGGCTATCAGGTTCTCCGTGCCCATCTTGAGCACTCACTCAGCAGATGTAGTCGGCATATGGTGGCCGGTTCGACCATCGACCATCGATCATAGTCGGTCACCGCGTGATGTAGCACGGACGTGGGATGAATAAGCAACATCTTTCCTTGAATTCCCAATATCATTCCCGTGAAATCTTCTTGGGTCCGAATAATGTGATTCTCACGTCTCGACCAAAAGTTACTCCATCCAGTGTCTATGTGTCACCCACACTGAAGACACCGACAAGGCGATCCTACATCCACCAGTTAAATTGATATACCATAGCTCATTGAACTCAACACCACTCTAGACCGCAGCATGACAAGCCAGTCACCGAATCATTTCACACGGAAGCAACGAGTGGAGCCCAGTGTGTAGTCTTCAGAATAGTCGTTATTCGCTATGCATACGGGCTACCATATAGCTGCCTCGCTGTCCCAAGCCTCGACAGCCTCCAATTCTGATTATCATCCCAAATCTTTACATCCTGGCTCGTGCCCAAATGCTCGCTCACATGCAGACCTTGTAACCATGCAGAAAAAATTCACCTAAATCGATGCTATACGCGAGCGCGTTGCTGAAACCTGACCCGATGAATGTGGTATGACATGACATGGTATCCATGCAAACGCCGCAACGCCCGGCGAAGTCCCCGAGCTCCCTCCCAATGCCGCGGAACTGCCGGAACCCCGATCGTGTAATGACCCAAACATGCCCAATTTGAGCACGCCGGGCCTCCGAAACCTGAATAATACAAAAGATGCTATTTCCCCAGCCGGCCCGCTCAGCTATGATGTGATATCTCTAAGACGTACAAATGAAAACAAGAAGAACACCATGGTGGTGACTGTCTCCTAGGCGTCTTGGACGTTGTGCGTGTGCACCCATCGACCGATATGACCGCCGAGACCCCCAATTTCCCCGGTTCCACCACATTTCTAAATCTTTCTCGCATCAAAGAGCGTTAGGCTCAGGCTTGTATCATTTTCGCCCACATTTGGCGTTGGCTCGTTCAAAATCTCCCATCTTCTAAGCACGAATGGACTAAGGCGTTCCGGTAACATGCTCCCTCCCAACCCCATATTTTGCATCATCTGCGCTCGTCTCTCCTGGATACTACGTTCTCTATCCTGCTGTGCTCCAGTGGATGCGGGCGGTTTGTCACGGTGCGCCAGCATCAGGTTCTCAAACCCCGTAGCTGAATATGAGAACAGATATCGGACCCGAGCATCCGAGGTATGTTCCCGAACTGCTTTCACGCACGTTAAACGTGCATCTTCCGGGAGATTATCCGCGAGTAAGAGTGCTATGTCGAAGATGCGCTGGCTCAACTGAGAAGGTGGATGATTGTCAAGTTCCTGCATGAGGCCAGCGAGAATGATAAGCACACGCGCCCGGGTTTCGCTCCCCGAAGCTTTCGATGATTCTGCGACGGACGTGATCTGAGAGGCTTGAAGAGCCAGATATGAAAGGAGAAGAGGGAGCCAGCGTGACAGTGCGAGGGATCTGAGCAGGGCATGCTCGTCACTACTTGATCCGACGATTTCCCACAGGTCTGTAAGCTTATCCACCACCGAGCCAGAGATGGGAGATAGCCTTGAATTAGAACCACCACGCATAACCGAATCAATCACCGTGAGTAAATTTTCCGCCATATGGAAATTGTTGTCGAGACTTTCCTCGGTGGAGGGAAGATTCTTCAATGACGGAAAGAGATCCAAGAATCGTGCCTCTGCTCGATTTTTCAGGTGCTGAGTGATTTCGGGGCTCAGGCAGCCCACCATTCCTGTCCACATAATGTTATTGGCCTCAATAGCATTATCCATAGCCCTTGATAGTTGCTCAAATTGCGCTTGGAGTCTCTCGGCACCTTCTGGACTGCTTTGGTCATGAATGGCAAGATTGAGTGAAAGCTTCACCTGGCAGAAAGGTAACGTGAACTCATTCGCCAACTCGAGTACTTGTTCGAATGACTTTTGCCCACCTCCACCGTGAGGGACTAAAAGCTTTGTGGTCAGAGCTTCAATCAGCGTCGCAAGCTTTGCGTCTGGGCTCTTGAGCGATAACGTTTGACTGGCGGCATTTGGGTCGACAAGAACAAGATCCCTAAGCAATTCGAGAAAATGACCTTTAACCTTCTCATCGTCGAGGGGCTGGGGCCTAGGGGGCTGTTGGTTCCGTGACGCAGCATATTCTGCAAGAGCACCACGTATTAAGGGCATGACCTCTTTCGCATGCTCGAGTCGCGCTTGTTCTTGAGTGATTCGAAACCTGTAGCAATCCTCTGGAGTGATCACGTTATTTGAGACCAAGGGCATCATCAGGATCTGTAATATTTCCTGCATATATGTTGACGCAGATCCGATCGCACTGGGTTGAAATTGCGTTGCCTCGAGTTGACTTCGTGGTGCCGTGGCAAACAGGATGTTGAGTGGCAGACAGCCAGAGCTTATGAGGAGTGGGAAGAACTGAGTAATGGGCGGTCGCTTCGTAAGTTTTCGAATGTGCTGCACCCACCCCCTGATGAGCATATCGAAGTGTTGCATGTCAAAAACTCGCAACCTGGATAATAATATGCAGTAAGGTCGTTGTCGTTCATCGGATTTGGCCCAGCAACCCCATAACCTGCTGACAATGGTTTGGAAGAGTCGTTCTAATGTGGGCTTGTCGGCACTTGTATAACTAGCAAGCTTTTCTATTTGCTCGCTCAGTTCAGTCTCCGCGTCTTGGAGTTGCGTTGACATGTTGTCAGATAACGGGGATGAGGCATCAGCCGCACTGCTGCGATCCGCTCTTATTAGATCATTTTGTAATTGGCATGCCATTTGTTCCAAGCCGGGGAGTCGCGGGGCAAGGTTTGCGAGTGCAGCCAGAAGGGGCCTCGCCCCAATACCTTGTTCCTCGCTCAGGGTTTTCAGCCGCTCATAGAGAGTATGAAATAGGGACTTCGCTGATCCCATCGCCGCGAAGACAGGAAGGTGGAGGTTGACCGTATCGACGCAGAAGGCAAGCAATTCCGCGTTCGAAGACGATGCCATATGCTTTAACGCACTCTCCAGCATGGCAAAGTCTTGAGCAGCTTCTAATAGCATTCGAACCGTTTCAAACGTCGTCGTTGACAGTTCCATCCCGCCTTTCCCGGACTGCAAGTTCTGGGCCACGCCTCCCATGAAGTCTGCGCTAAGCCAGGAGCAGACTTCTAACTTCAGCGCACGGCTGCTAAGAGCAATCCTTTTCGCTAGTTTCTTTACGGCCATGGGAGCCTTCTGTGATATGGGATCATCTGGCTCCAATGGAACAGACAGCGCGTGCTTAACAGCCCTGATAGCAATCCCGATATCGCTGGCCTCATCCTCCACAGAAAAATCTGCTCTTCTCAACAAAGAGGCCCTTAAACTTCGCATAGAATTGTCTAGGGAAAGAGTCGGAAGTTCGACCAGCAGTCGGGTTGCACAAGGGCCCTCGGGCTGAGCTTCGATGGGGCTATAAAGCCCACCTCTCGCTATTAACCACTGGAGATACTGGGAGACAGAGAAGTGGCCTGTACGAGCAAGTTCGGAAACGAGCTGGTAAACAATTTGCTTCCGAGCGTTTTCTTGAAGGGAATCCCCATCCAAGAATGCCAAGATCCCGCTTGTGATGTCGACGTTGTCCGAGGCAGAGCGGAGAATCGAGGACGCAGCATATATTTTGGCGGTGCCAAACCGGTAGAGCGAAGTACACCACTCAAGAACAACCCGAACGAGAGTAGCTGGATCGCTACAAGTCTTTTGAATGCGGGCGGGGATGTCTTCCTTAAAAGGCATTCGAAGCATGTTGTCGAGTAACTCCACCAATGTGCTTCGGACGGCTGGCTGTGATTTAACGCTCGAGCTTGTCAGAGTGTCAACCCGACAATCGATCAACTTGAAAGACTGCAAAGTGGAAGGACCTGCAGTTGTCAGAGATGTTCGAAGTGAATCGCGAAATCTTGCCCATGTCGCAGGGTGGACGAAGCTTTCCGGGCTTGTCAAGATGAGCGAGTCAACAAGAGAGGCCAACTGTGTAACTAAAGGTAATAGTATGTCTCGATCAGGGTGATGATATATCTTGTGAAAGTGTTAGTGTGTGGACTATCTCAACGGCATAGGTGCAACATACAGAGCAGTGATGGCTGATAATGGCAGTCACCACTCGTCGACCATGTCTTCGAAGTTTGAGCATATCCTTCCAGTATATTTGGACTATCAAAAGCCACATCGGAAGCTTTGCCTGATTGCTGTTCTCCAAACCGGCGATCAGCCAGTCCATGTAATGGTCTCGGTCGAGAAGATGCTCGGCATAAAGGTGTGTAGCAAGCCGTATGCCGTATGTAACCTTCGCTTTCCAGTCGTCTTCGGTGTATGCACTGACAATGGTTTCAATGAATTGCTCGACACATAAGGTCCAGTCGCGGATCCATTTGACCTCTCCACCCATGACGAATGTATTGTTGACCCCTTTCCTTTTGAAAGCCCTGATTTCGTTCGCACCTACACACTTAGCCAACCAGACAGCACGATCAGTGGGAACATTCTTGTTAAGGCACTGATCAAGCAGTACGCGGCCACGAATGCCGTGAGGAATCGTCCGGCTCAGGCGACGGAGTGATATGGCTGGGTTCGCGAGGTCCCTCAACCAGACTTCTCTCTTCGTATCAGTCAGTGTGACTCGAGGTGGTGGTTTGAAAGTTGACGCGGATGTAATCTGTCCATTGTGCCTCCTTTGATTGAGTATACCAGTAAATATTGTAGATAGCGTGTGAAGACCACTCTTGTGCTTCAAGGCGGGAAATAATGGTGCCTTCGCAGAGGCGGCTTCCTGCGTAGACTGCGCGGGGGCCTTATCAAAGAACCCATGACGGATAATATTATCGGAAAACTGATCCTCGGCATGCCCTCCCTTCCAGGGATAGAAATCGGCAAAGCCTAGCCGTTTGTTAGCAGTTACCACATCAATATTTTCATGTCGATAGTCTTACCTGTGGGCTCTTGCTTGCCCATGTTGGAATACCGGGGCGCATCGACTGGGACTTCAAGGTTGTAGTTTTTGGTTCGGGGCTCTTTCTTGGCTGGCGCAGTCGTAGGAGTTGGTAGGGGGCGTTTCGAGGGTATAACGAAGCGGGCGCGGCGGGGAGGCATAGGGAGAGGTGTGTCGTCGACGGTGTGACATAAGGAGGACTGGGCGCTCATATCGCCAAGGTCGGAGGCATCGTTCATGGACATAACACGCGACGGAGTAAAGACCTTGTTGGCGGACATAGGACCGAGGGTCTGAGGGGACTCAGAGAAGCCGGCGTGGACGATGCCATCGTTGGCGAGTTCGAGCTTGAGACGGGAGCCTCCCCTCCTGGACGTGGTGCCATAACGGTTCTGTGTCAGGTCGGTCAGGTCCTGGGCGGCAGGATCACTGAAAGACTCGGATTTGCGAACAGGAGATTGAGGTAGATACTGGTTCGAGAGAGATCGCTGATGTGGTGCGGGTCGTTGCGACAACCCCGAGCCGCTTATAGATCTCTGAGGCTGCCGCGAGTTGACGGCCAATGGGGGCCTTGAGGTCATCGCGGGCGGGGAGGCTGCAGGTGTGCCATATCTACAACATGGTTCGGGATGTGTTGGGGGTCGAGGAAGTTGCTAATTCGAGGAGGCGAGAGAGAAGGATACCGGAAGCAATCGGCCTGGTCGCAGGTAGTGATGCGATATACCTCCTAGTGTGTGGTTCTGGGTCTCTAGTGGTAGAAGTGGATATGGAGAGGAGTGGACTCTTAGGAGCGCATGCAGCCTGCAGATGACAGATGATGGGTGGTGAATGATGCAAAGAGGTAGAGAAAAACACGGAGATGCACAGCAAGAGGGCAAACAGGGACGGCGCTGGAGGTTGAGATCTGAGATGGTGCGGGACGAGGTTGTGTGTGTGTGTGTGTGTGTGTGTGTGTGTGTATGTGAGTAAGTGAGTGAGTGAGGTAAGACGAGATGATAGTATAGTGGCACGATACTGCAATTGGAAGCCCGAAGGTGAAGTGGTATACCACGGCAGGTGAGCTACCTCAGGTACCTGACATGTACATATCAGGTCCTAGGTCACCCCAAAATGGAGGCGCTTTTGGGGTGCAAGGTTATATATGCGGTACCTGGGTAGTACCTGGAATGGAAAGATGCTCTGGCGATAGGGGAACAGACGAATATACAAGGCAAGTCGGTAGCAACTGTGTAGTCCAAAGTTTGGAATGCGTAACTGGCAAACTGTAAGGCGACAGACAGACAAGACTGACTGACTCGTTGAGTGAGGTCCTCCTGGGGCCCTTGCGCGGGAATGGCAACGTCGGGAGACCACCGCGGGAAACAAGAGACAAGCCAGAGACAAGAGCGGTAAGGGTGGGAGGTATTGGAGGGTCAAGGGTCCCTTTGAGTCTGTCTGGCCTGTCCAGCAGCAGCCGAATCGAGCTTTTGGTTTTTGGCGTGATCTGCATGCCATGTCCCGTGGGTCGTGGCCCATCGAGCCCATCCATCTAGGAGGAGCGAAGAGGGGCCCATCGGAACTGCGGGAAATACTCTGGTTGGTACCTTACCGCCGTCCCGTCGCAGTAGGAGATATCTCATCCATTGATGCAAACGAACCACGACCTCGCATGCCGCTGCCCACTGGTTCACGAATCACCACTAACCCTTACAGCCATCATCAACATCATCGTTCATCATCCAACAATAGACAATCAGACACTCATTGGGTATCATGTGGGCACGCAACGACATGCAACCACATCAACCCATATCATTATCAGTCCCTTGCTGAGGTCCCTCATCCTCGGCTCATTCTCTACTGGTATGGTAAGGTAAGGTAAGGTAAGGAAACCTTCGATTATCAACAGAAGAGCGATACAATGTTCCAGCCCGATACCCGAGGTGTAGCATCTGTTCATTCCATCCGTATGTGTCCATCAGCCAGCTGCAAATGCACACTGCGTCTTCCGAACACAATGCCCACAATGTTAGCCCACTCCTCCCACCACTTGGCACCACCACCGTTGCACAACCACGTTAAACCTCACAGCCCAATGCCAGTTGGCAAGCCAGCGCAGGGCAAGGCTGGGGCCATTCTCCATCTTCCTTTGTCCAAACAAGCATTCCTGCCGAGCTGTTGCTATTGGCATTGCCTTGGAATGCCTTGGACTGCCTTGGATTTGTCATGTGCTCGGGTCTCGCCTTTTGAGGCTATGAAACACTCCCTCGATTCTCTCGCCAATCCCCCCGCGATGTGATGGACTACGACTGGCGACACTATACACATATACACCCTTCCGATAGGATGCACATGAAAGTGACAGCTTCCAAGCGGATTCAGCCGTCAGCAGTGCCACCTCAACCGAGCCTACCATCGCTTCCCTATCGTGCCACTGAGCCACTAATGGGCAGTAATCACTACCTTGGTTCCTTGGTCTCCTCGGCCGCCGCTCCGGAGCAGTATGTATGTAGTACAGTAATCCAAATGTGGGCTGGACACAGCAGATATCATAATCACGGCTACGATTCTGCTTACCAGTCTCGGCCTTCGCACTTCCACGGCTTCACCTGCCCAACGACGGGCGGACTTAAGCTCAGCAGACGCCAGTGCTCGTCGTAGGGAACCGAGGACATGGTCCGAGGAAGACTGATGGCTCACAAATCCACTCCCCAATTTGGTCTTTCGGGTCAGCCGGTGGCCCAGCCTTTCGGCAACTTCTCACTCTAATAGACTTGCCTTCCTTTACTGCAAGCGGCAATCCTTGTCGCCAACATGATTATCCCCGATGTGCCAGGGATAAAATCCATATCGAATCCATATGATCCAATTGCACGATCCTCGGATACGTCAAGTAAGGTGCGAGATTATCAGCAGATGATTTGGCCATCATGGCATGGTCCTGCTGGTCGCCACGGCATTAAGACGCAACCGGAGAGCTATTACGGTTATGATTGCCCTCGATTTTAAGACAAGTGTGTATGACTTGCGCAACAGACGAGCCAGTCGACGAGCTGCCCTCTTTCGCGCATCGTATCTCAATAGTGAGACCGCTCGGGGCTGTGCCCCTGGTCAGTGCATCTGGAGTACCTACCTTACCCTATTGGCCTGATACTCCGGTCGCTGTCCAGGCCCTGTGATCCTCAGCCAGCCCCAGGCATAAACGCAAACGCCGGCAGCGAATGGTGCTATATTCCTGACAAATCGCACTCGCCAACTCTCAGACAGATATGTATGCCGCCCTTTCTACGCTTACAAGGAACCTTCAAAGCTCAGTAGGCGCTGGCGGGTGTCTGTGATGGCTGCACAGACGGCATGCGCTTAGACATGCGACCGCGCATGCCCTCCAGGCCTTTCCCGCACTTTTTCTCGTTGACCGACCGTGGATACAGTGAGTTACTTGCGTCGGCTTCCCGCATTGTAACTGGTAGGCCCACGAGATGGGACTTTTTTGAGTTCGACGACTTCGTTAGAAATAACGCATCCAAGTCATCACATCATAGAGTATGCGTTAAGCACGCATCCCGCACCCAGAAATGAGTTCCCTACTTGAGTACTTCGGTGCGAGAAGCTATCATGCTTCGTTTGTGGGGAAGGTTACTTCTGCAGGGGCGAGGCCATGCAGATGGAGGATCATGGAGGTCAATACTACCATATATTCCGGTCAGAGAAACGTGCCATGTCATTCGGTGCAGGCGACAGGCGGACTTCGAAGTGGAAGCGGCCTTACGCAACAGCGGACAAAGCCACATGCCTATTGCATGAAGGTCCTAGGATGTCCAGCTCTGCAACAAACGTCGGCCGCATGGTCTCCCGGGGGAAGTATGTTGCACCTCACAAGATCTGAGTGGTTCTTGCATCGTTACAGATCTTACATGGAGATACGATGATAGCAGCTTTACATGGAAGAGGTTACGAGAATTGGCATTCAAACTTCGAAGGCGACTAACTGACTACACAAGCCCGGGGAGCTTGCCTTAGGGCATGCAAAGCCTCCAGTAGCCTTTGTAAGAACCCCTGACATTTGTCTGCCCCGTAGACTTGGAGGAATGCAAGTATCAAGGTATGGATTTAGGTAGAAACCTATGCAATGCGGTGCAGAATCTATATTGTCATCGCTATGTAGTTTGTGATAGATGAAAAACAAACTAACAGCGTCAAGTTGGTTCATGATGTCTCAACTTGGAACTCGGGCCTTTCATACGTACCTAGGTAAGGTACGTTCGCTGCCCTAGATCTTAGGTATTAATGCAACATGAACTCCGCCATATTGGCAGAGACAACCGGGTTTGCTTTTAGAGTAGACGACAGCTACTTGATCATGCGTTTCCTTTTCTTTCTTTTTCCTGAGTTCTAAGGCTGAAGAGGCTAAAAAAATAGTGAACAGCTCGCATGGTCTGGACTCTCGTAACTCGCAGCAGAAAGACCTCTGTTGTGGCCTCGCAGCTTGCGCCACATGTGGCATTTGTAACTCTAGAGGGGCTAGGCCTGCGCAACACTTCGCTCAAGCCTCAAACCAGCTTAGCGCGAGAAATCCCCGGACCCCTGCTCTGACTTACAGGGAACGTTCTCCCGTCCTGGCCAAGCCCTGCGACGACAGCCTTTCCAGCGCGATAGCTCGAGTCCCTACACCTTGTTCAACAACTCGACGTAATCGATCGCACCACCCACCGCCCACGCCATTGAACGAATCGAGGTGATCTGAAGGCATCAGTATACAGGCAAAATGGCGACGAAAAAGGACATGCGCCGGCAAGAGTTGGGTACGTCTCCCTAGCAGTAACCTACCGCGATTCCCTTTGTCGCGATATCGCAGCTCTACCTCCTATCCGCGAATCCCACGTAGGGAGCTTGCACAGATAGCAACGACAACAGAGCTGACCTATACCGTACCTGCGCAGTGGTCCCCTACCAAGAGCCCACCGGCAAGAGCGGCGAGAACGTCGAGTTCTCCTCCACCCTCTCCTCCACCCTCCCCATGGCCGCCATCTTCACGCGAAACCGATACATCGGCTGGTACGTCTACAGACACACACACACACACACACACACCTGCGCACACATCCACATCTCACCAGCCCCTTCCTGCCTCATTCCTCTATAAAGATCACCCCTTTCTCCCATCCCAAACCCCAAAAAACGCTAACCCCGACCTCCACAGGGCCTCCCTCGTCTTCAGCATCCAGTCCTGGCTCGGCGAATCCGAGGAGACCAACAAGAACACCAGCACCCCGGGCTACTTCACCATCGGCATGTCCGCCATGGCCCTCGCCGTCACCTACCTCCCCATCTTCCTGCCGCAGCCGGCCGGCCAGCGGGGCGCCTCCTCGGCCACGGGGCCCGCGGCCCCGGTACCGCCCGCTTAAGCGTTTTTCTTTTTTTTTTTTTGGTTGTTCTCTCCCACAGGCTTCCTCGGCTCCCTGCTCTCCGGCTCAGCTGCGGCTTGATGAACGTCTAGACAACTTTCCCCTGGAAGTGGATTTGTATGCTGCCGGACGTCGGGCATCGCGATACATGGAGGGACTGGGAGTTATGGCGACGATGATGGTCGTGATAGTGCTGGTGGACATGAGATATTTGCCTATTAATACGCAAATACAATTACGACTGGAATCACATAGATGGCCCGGGGTCTCAGAAGAGGGTAAAGGCAACTAAGTGGCTTCAAGGTCTGTCAGAAATCGGATCTCAAAAATCATCTTATGTATATTATGCGAAGGCCGAAACGATGATTATGTATAGCACCTAGCTCACTCTAAGCACTGTACAGACGTCTGAATGAACTGAGCAATGTATCATCGTATCAAAAACATCTTTCACATTCCTGCAACTATGAAATCGCAAGTATTCCTAATGAGTTTTACGTCGTCTGCCATCCTAACCACAATCCTTTAAGCTCCATGCCCAACCGATCCCGACGAGATGTTACCTGCCACCTATGATAGAACGACTCGCGCTAATACTACCCGATTAGAACAAGCATTGCGAAGAATGCCATATCAAATTGATAGGTTCCCAACCATATACTCCACCCTCCTCTCGGCCCCATTGTCTGAAATCGCGTGCAGGGTATAAGAAAAATCAATCTACATGCTATGCTTACGCTCCCGGAAGTCTCGTTTGCGTTTCATTCCCCAATGTATCTCACGAAGCCAATCTAGTCTTCGTCGAAAATTTGGTACGTATTCTGCAGAATCGTATCCACGACACGCACTTGCCATCCCGCATCAGCGATATTGGAGCCGGGCGCCGTGCCCATCAGCGTCGGCCCAAACACGATGGCCAGGTTTTGGCTGTTCATACGGTTCACCGCGCTGTTGTCCATGACCCGGTGGAGATGCAGGGTCAGGGCTCGTAGCGTCGCGTAGTTCGGGTCTGGCAACCCGTTGATGATAGCATGCAGGCTGTCACGGCGCACGATGTCGTCGTCGTGCTTCGCCGCCTCCACAAAAGCACCGTAATTTTCGGACGTAAGCAACGGCTCAGGAAGATCCCGAAGAAACTGTTTCAGCAGGCCGGCAACACTATTGACGTCGTGAAAAAAGTTCTCGGGGTTGCGGAAGTCTAAGACGGGTGACTCTTGATCTATAATCGTTGTTAGCAACCAAAAGCCTTTCGGCGAGGCTTCTAATTGGGAGGGACGTACCAGCGTCAAATAGGTTCTTCAGCTTGTTCACATGAGTGGTCGAGCCTGAAAGACGATAAATGCCTTCTACTGCTAGACCGTACAGATCAACTGCTTGGATACACTGGTGCATAACCATGGGAACGGCAAACTGATCTCGCTCGTATAATCGCGCCAATGAGACGCCAAACACTTGCTTTCCCTTACCTAAATTGGGGCCAGTGACTGCACTGAGTGGTGTACTCGACTGTGCTGAGGAATCTTGAGGCTGCGACGGGCCCTGATAGCCACTATGCTGCTGGGGAGATTGTGTTCTGGGTTGTTGGCTTTGGAACGGAAGTGCTCCCAGCTGGGGAGGACCTGTGCTGCTCTGCGGACTCATTGTGTTGCTAAGGCCACCACCGTTGAAGCGCGACCCACCAGGCAATGCCTGCGTGGAATTCCGTACATTATATGGCTGCTGGGTTTGCGGGCTCGACTGAGTCAGCATGGCTCCGTGGCTGTAACTCCGTTCGTGTCCCAGCCCTGAAGACGACCTTTGCGCGGCTGGTATGGCTGGTTGAACAAACGAGCCCGGGCTTTGCTTCATAGGCGAAGAGGTTGAGTCGAAGTTGCCCGTGCCCGTGCGACCCAAAGATCCGGGCGGGGGAAGCTGTGTTTGTAGAGGGGGAGGTTGTTGGGGCTGCGATGGGTGTGCTTGCTGCGCATGCATCTGTGTCATCTGGTTCAGAGACATGTTTTGTTGAGGGTTGAGGATAGGGTTGCGCTCATATTTCGGTTCTGAAGTCTTTGGCGGCAGCTTGCTATGGAAACTGGTAATATAGTCCTCCAGGTCTTTCCTATTGTCTATAGCACGGATAACCTCTTTCATACTTTGGGATTGCTGGCCTGGTAAGGTCGCGCTCTTCAGCGGACTAATCACCAGTCCGTTGCTCAGCAGTAATTTTTCATTAAAAGAAGCTGATCCGTTGTCAGTTGTCGCCCGCTTATCCAAATCAATCCGACTTACCAAACTTCTGCATCTGCAAGGTGGTGCCTGAGTCGCATTCTCGGACCAGGTCTTGCAGTGCCTTGATCGCTTCTGGACGAGTGCTTGTAACCATGGCTGCCTTCTCGGACTGATAAGTTTGGACTTTGCCCATGTAGTCGGTGTCTGCAGCTTGGACTTTTCGAAGAAGATCCTCCTCTTGCTGCGCCGCTGACTTCGGGCCCTTGATGCCGAACACTCGGCCTCCCTGTCTCGCCTCGCCCGTTCGGACACGATCATATTCCTCCGCCAGAGAATCATACTTGGTTTTGGACTTGCGCATGGCGTTCTCAAAGTCGCACAGGCGCTGCTCGGCGGTCAGCCCGTTCTGCTTCCAGCCTTTTCGGTGTTTCTCGGCAACGGCAGCGACCTCAAGCAAGTCTTCGTGCATCTGGTGAAGCGATAGTGCAAATTGGGTACCGTTCTCGGCCATACGGTCGTGGATTTGTAGCATTTCCTCGTAGGATTTGGCGAAGGTGCCCTGTCGGTGGTCTGAATGGTGGATGCTGTCCAGAGTCATTCTGCAAATCTTCTTCATGCCCTTGGCGTGCTCCTCTTCAAGAGTAGAACGCTTCTTCAAGAATGTGGCAAACTCCTGCGGCAGGAGTCGGTCAGAGGATGTTCAAAGGGTGAGATATAACAGAGATAGGCTTACCCTGGCAGACTGTATGCTCTGCTTCAGGCGGTTCAGCATAGTAGAAACACCAATCTATACATATCAGTCATGGTTATCCAAATGAGGAGGCTTCGGCAAGCGGGGAGGGTTCATACATCGGAAGCCAATACGTCCTGTACTTCCTTGGTCATATCGGAGTTCGCACCTTCGGGAGCGGCAGATGTCGTCATGGCAGCAGCAGCGCCAGCGCCGTTCGTTGGGCCGGCACCACTGCCCTCGGCGACAGGGCTGGAGAGGCTTCCGAGAGACATGTTGGTCGGTGGTTCGTGGGAAGCTTGCTGGGGAGGAGCATCGATGGAGTTCCGGCTAAAGTCTGCCATGTTTTGTCGATGATTCTGGGGATCGGGTTGGATATTTACTCGTATTCAAATAGCAAGGGAAGGGAAGAGGCGCGGGAGGGGGATCTGTAGTTGTCCCGGTCAAGTGGTAGTCGATCGTTGAGGGGGTATGAAACGAAGATGGCTGCCTGTCAGAGATTCATGCAGAGAGCATGGAGTGGGTGGAAGACATTCAGTCGGGAAGAGCTTGAATCTGAAGGAATTATTAGAGGGGAGAAGTGCGTGTGTAATATTACAGTGACTGGTGTGCTATTATCGCCAGCTGTATGCGATGCCTTCAAGCAGAACACGAGAGACTTCAGGCTTGTAGCTGCGTCGGACTGTTATGCGACAAGAAATGTTCACTTGCGACGGCAGCACTTGGCAACGATGATGAAGAGTTCTAAGTTCGTCGTATTATTGATTTGCTGCCCTTAGGTTGTAAACGATCTCTCCACAGCGTGGTGCGATGTGGGTGATTTCTAGGAGGCTTGCGGAGAGCACAGGTCGCTTGCAGGTACTTCGCCCTAGTACTGCTCAGCCCCAGCCCAACTACGTAATTACTTCCTAGCGACCGCGAGAGGCTAGCGACTAGCCCACCTAGCAGAGAGGCCTAGTAGCGGCCCAGCTCTGCAGCAAGACCCCCGAAAGAGACCGCTACGACTACCTCTGTGACCACCTCTCTAACGGTCTGATCATAGGCCTCGCAGGTTTACCTCCACGGTAGCTGTCGCACAGGTCGTCTCCCAGCTTGTCGCCCAGTCGCGCACGGCAGAGAAAGATAACAGGCACGCAGAATACTGCTGGCCTGGGATAGATCTTCAAGGACATCCCTGCTCTGATTGGCTACCGATGAGCTCTAACACGGTATAGCTCAAACCCCATGTTCCCCATTAAGTCAGTGCGGAGGAATATTTCGACTCTCGTTCATTGTCGACGCTGTATGCATTGCGATGCTGATTCACTTCAACAATGCCATCACCTCCAACGAGTTCACGGTAATTTGCACATGCTGTCTTTCTTAGAGTCTTGGAAGCCAATACTCGATTCTGTGATACAGTCTCAGCCAAGTGGTCACAGGTATTCAGGTATGATACAGAGCTCCAGGTACATGTAACTCCGTGTTCAGAAGTCCCTGTTCATTCCGATTTTCATCCCAACTTCGCTCGTGCTATCCTAGCAAACCCTTTCTCTTCTCCTTGTCCTCCGTCGCAATTCCGAGAACCGTGCTGGCTGAGGCTCGTTTGCAATACTCCGCTCTTGTGCATGATCACGGGGCTGCCTGGCACTGAGTATGGGACGAATCTTTAAGGTTGCATCTCATCGGTCCAACTTGAAACTCTTCCACTCACATCCGTGCCCGAGGAAGGGGTCTCGCTACCGCTATCGAGAACCCGAGCTCTGAAGTCTCGCGTGCTGGTGCAGATCCTACCTTGGCATCCAGACTTCGTCTGAAAGAGGTTCGGTAGACTGTCACCGCTCTCTTAATCCTCCAGCTGATGTGAGTACATATCTCGGTGCCAGTCGGTCATGTTACCTCAGCTGGGTCGAGGGCACCTACTTACATAGCAATAGTGACAATGAAACTGCTACTTCAAGTTCATGATAGAATTCAGGCCACCGCAATCCTCCTGTCCTGTCATACCCTATGTGTCAAGCAGCTTCCCGTCGGTATCAGTTGTGATCCTCCAATTGACGTTGTGCCACTACACATTCGCACAGCCCTATGCCGTTGATGGGCCAACACGGAACCATAAAATTGCTCGTGAACTGTAACTTCCAGGCGGCTGGTCTCTTAGAGGTAGCCTGCTTGTATGACATAGTAAGTGGGTTGGTTTTGCACATGAAAACCACTTTGTATTGTATGTGCGTGCATACCAATACATACATAGTCAAGTGTTCACGTGCTCTGTCCTTGCGATTATGCTCTTTTCACCTCCCTCTAGCCATGACAGAACCCACAACTGTTCGCAAAAGATACTCGATTTCCTGCAGTGACTGCCCAAATGTCACAAAGTGCATGATTGAGAAACCCTGGTACCCTTGACGTTGGGCCTTCTTTTGTGGAATAATCCTCGGCAGCCCACCTCACCTGGCTCTTACTTATCATTTGCGATCTCAAGATTTCGTCTGCGTCTCACTCTTCCTCGTCGTTCATGCTTAGGATGAGGAAGCCGAGTGGGCTATCAGCCAGGCATACTCGTAAGCTGTGCCACACTATGGACAGGTTCTCCCGGTTATCGTTGGTAACACATTGGCAGGACACCTTTGGTTCATACTGTGTAATTCTCAGTTTCTTCAAAAACCTCGAGGGCCGTCCTGGGAGTGTCAAGCCAAGCTCATCGCTGCCATACGCCAGCCCATAACAAGTCAAAAATTGTTGATGGCCAGTTCTGTGGACTATGGAATAAGATGTGATAGTATTGTCAATCCCAAGCTTGATCATGTAGCAAGTCAAGCCGACCAAGATGGATGTCGGTACCTGCACACGGGGAAGAATGACATATTTGTAGCGTTAAGAGACTTGTATAAGGTCAAGTGGTAAAGGGTCATTCTTTCCTCTAGACACATCAACTTAGTACTGGCTCCCTTTCATCTACTGTACACAAGACACAAAAAATTGCGTGTCTGATTTATGTACCTTTTGAATCACGATTCACACCTAGCCCAAGTTGTCGCAGGCTTCAGTCCTTGGCGCTGCCCGGCTGTACTACATGCGAGACGTCATCGGAATGTTTACCTGGCAGTTGCTACCCAAGTTTGGTCAGTGGATGTAGAAGAAAACGAGCTGAGCCGCTTGTATTTCAGATCAACTCGAAGATGCTGGGAACCTCCGAGTAATATTGACATCATTCCGTGAACATTCCTACCGAACGTCCGTATCTGTGTCATAGTCTTCCATACCACGGCAAGCAAGTGAAAAGTAGACTGCTGCAGATGAAAGATGAACCGCATGTCTATAGGACCACGCTACAGTTCGTATATCAGCTACTCAGGTAGCTACCTTACAACTCTTCATCTAGCGGGACTAGATTACAGTAAGACTACACTGAGGTCCCATTAACCTTCTCGATAACCCAAATCAGGACCCTACTGTACTACCGATCTGGTGGGTATTTGTTGATCTTGATTTCCTTCCCAGATTCAACACCGGATCCATCCCCAGTACCAATCACGTCACGCGCGCCAAGGGACCGCTGGGCCTCCGAAAGAGCTAGCGGAGCTCAGGATTCGAACTCTACTTATACGCGATACCGGTTAAGGTATATTTTTCATCAAGATGCCGCCTTCTGTGTCTCAAGTCCATGAACAGGTTCCGCTCCATGAAGAAGAATGTCATGTTCGTCGCCGGATATTCAAGATAGGCTGTAGCCTCTTGACGACTGCCTCGTCTGTTTCCAAGAGTATGCTCACTTGAAAGAGATACACGGAAATCCTGTACTTGGTCTGTAGTGATGATACTGGTGAAACTTGCCAAGCGATGGAAATTCTGTTCACGACCATTTATATCAAGCACAAGTCTAAGCCTGTGGCACTGGAAGTTGTGGTGAACACCTGATTGGGATGGCATGATGTATGATATCACACCGCTGCACGTCTTGAAGCTCATGAAGTTCACGAATCGTAGAGGGTGTCGCGAGGATGACAAGAAACGCTGCTCGTTCATATTCACACCGCAAGAGATTGTACGCATAGGTATACTGATGAGGCGGATATTGTTCACAAAGAGCTCAAGTGGTGGGTGACTAATTTGTCGATGGAGACAGGCGATAGAACTTGGAATTAGAATTACCATTCCTTGATCACTCCTACGATGGAGCAGCTCGTATGCACCTTGCGTGAAACGTCCACCTTGTTGCGTGTGGTCGATGAGATTACGATCCCAACGCCATATACAGGTCAACTTCAAGGGAATCGCCAATTTTGTGGAGAGTTTGATAGAACCTTCGGAAGCCCATAAAGCAAGTATCAATTCCTTCCGCTTGGCATGGGTTTCTTCTTCGGGGAGCCGGATGCCAGGCCTCCATGTGTACGCATATAATGCCATGTCTTCCAGCTCATTTGCGACACTTGAAGGCGACTAGGGATATATTTTGAGAACACCAACTTGGAGCTGGTCAGTGACTTCTTGAACCATCAACAAGTGGTCGCCAGCGAGGCCAGTTTCGAGGTTGAGAACCGTCCGCACTCTTCAACCATTTCTTTCTCACATTTTGCAAGATCCAAGACATTCTGATAGATTTCTGCTCGTAAATATACGACGATCGCTTCCGCTTCGATAGATGGGCTATAGCCCACTGCCTTTAGCGGCAGAACCGGCCGTAAGACGACAGCCAGTTCGCAATACGACACGAAGAAATGGTAATAGTCTGGGGAAAATGCGGGTTGCAGGCAACGCAAGCTATACCTGTCAAGAAAGGAGCTCCAATTCGGAATCTGCTCCTAATGGCGCAGGCACCCTAAGTATTCTATCATATTTGAGCTTTAGGCGAATTGACGGAATACGTTGATGTCGACACAACCGAGTCTGACTTCATGTAGCACCACACTCTCGTAAACATGAAATATGATCTCACAAGTAAGTCCTTGGCATCATCACGGATAAGTTATAGTTGTACTATGTGTGCTTTCCAAGATATTTGCCGCTTTTTTTTTATCATACAGTCAATTGTTGTCTTCAACCTGAGGCTGTTACTAGTGACTGTAGCATTCACTTAGTCGTTTGAGGCCTTTTCTGGGGCTTGCTATGTTGCATCGCGCTGGGTGCTAAGAACAAGCCTCCAAGGCTGAGCAGACACTCATATATCGTTCTTGCTGTACCAGTGTATTACCCACTCACTCCTTTCTCTTGAGAGCACAGATTTCGACTTTAGCTGTAGGAATACCGTTCACCACTATTCAAACAAGCGGCAGAGATAATGAGCTCCGGCAGAGCATAGACCTGCTGAGAGATACCTGCGAAGCATTTACCACGAGGCGAGGAAGATGGACATGTTGAGAAATTGAGTAGATGACTTGGAGCTCGGTGAACGGTTGACGTACGTGAGCATTCAGTCAAAGCGCGAAGGTCGCTGTGGGAAGGCGCAAGAAGCACTCAAGGACACGTGAGGAAGGTACACGGAACTGTTAAGGGACCTGGTAGAAAACCATCACCCTGGAGACGAGAGGTTATAGTGAGTGATAGTGGCACTACCTTCCATCAGACGTTCCCTTGAGAGGCCGGTCTTCTCTTGGTAAAGTAGTCGGCAGGAATAACTTAAATGACCGCAGTCAGGAGTTTTCCGGTGGGAGGAGAGTGAGCTTGTCTTACGCCTTCCATTCTTTTTTGCGATTGCTGTTGCTACCAAGGAAAGGTGTTCGAATCACATTCGTAATCGTTCTTTTCTCTCTTTTGTTCTATTTCAATGCTTTAGCCTTATTTCCTTACCTCCCTCGTTCTGCACTCTGTGGCGCACCTGCCATTCCCCCAAGACCTCACTTGATCTAGCCAATACTGCCCCATTTTCCAACACAACGATGGATCTGAGTCAGATCAGCATGCTCTGTGATGAGGCATCAGAGTCGAGGTTGGTGCTCCTAGACACATAGCCGTCCGTATTCTTAATGAGCTGTGGTCCAAGACTACATGTGGCAAACTCGTCTGGTTCGAGGGCGCTGATAGATGATGCGATGATAACAGGTTTCGGTTCTTCTTCTGTTCTATGTACCTACTTACTTACCTGAATATACTCTGGCTTACTGATCCGTTACCATCGAACCTCAATTTGACAAACTGTATCAAGTCTCGGCAGAGCTCAGTCATCTCATCAACTGTCATCTCAGTGGGCTCTGCCTTTGTACCGTGGATCGAACCGACAGAACCAGCGTCCTCAAGGGCGATTGATATATCAACTCAGAAAAGAGCAGATCGCGATGACGATCTTTTGCTGACCGAACGTCTATTGCAATACACACACAAGTGCACCGCACCCCGTTGCCCATCCTCATTGATGGCGAAGACACATCCGATGTTTGCGACGGACGGTACAATCCTGTACTGCGATTTTCAAGATTGAGTAGTGTCTAGGTTATATAAAGCTACTCCGAACTGCTCCAAAGAAAGGTTGGGCACCCAGCTGAGCTTTCTACACTCTATCGACTGACGTTACCGGCCAAATGCGGCACCCATCTCGTGATTGAACGACAACCTCGTAGTCGCCCGCTAGGACATGAAAATGCCTTATTTGCAGCAGACCCGATGACTGTGACCAGAAGAAGAGAAGAATAGCCAGGATTTAGTCAAGTTCAGGATTTAGTGGATGACCACGCTCATGAAAGACTGGCGGTCGAGCAGTCGAGGTCGTGGAAGTATGCAACATATCATTAATCGAGTTGGCTCCAGGTGAACATTTGAGCTATCAATTATGGACAGGAACGGACTTACTGCTGAAGTAAAAAGATCGATAGCTCTGGCTTCTCACCAGTGACATTGGCTTGAATATCGAAAGCTGGCCCTGTGCAGTTGTGTTCAGTTCAGCTCATATCGAAGAGGAAGTTGTGAGGTAGCTAAGGGCTCTACGGCTTGCTGCATCAGTCGCTAAGGGTACTTCCTACACAGAGTGACTTCTTAGAGGGAGCATCGACTTTTAGTGGCCTGTCAATCGTCCTCATCACGGAACAAGCAACATCGAAGTGAAGGTTGAGGACCATACACATATGGGTTTCGTCCATCGATCATCCTCTATATAAATGACTGACGTGAATGACGCGCATATATGTACAAGCGCGTGTGCTATGCGCTCGTGCTTCCTTTTCCTTTCCATAGGCTGCCCCATGCTTTGTGTGGAAATTACCACAAGCCCCAAGCGATATAAACCACCGCCACCATCAACACCAGCGCCAAGGATCCAGAAGTCCCTAAAGTGAGATTTGAGGAAGGAGACTTCCCGTGAAGACCCGCAGTCCTCCATGAACATACCGAATCTAAAATCGAAACTCGGCGCCGACGAATTTGCAGCATGACTGCAGCGTCTCACCTCCGCATCACTCTGGGACTTAGGGCAGGTCTTGCGCGACGATGTCGTGTCCAGATGCTTCGCAGCAGATATCGCGTCCGCCTACAATCTTCCAGACCAAGTCCGACCCCTAGAGCAGTCCAAAAGACCGTTCCTGATGCAGCACTCAAAGCTTCGATTTCGTCCTCAAGCAGCGGAACGGAACCCTTGGGGGTTCGTAGCTGGGCACGCAAGAACCTCATTGACCCGAAGCAACTTGCGTTTATAGTAGTGATCTTCGCGGCAGGCGACGGACTCGCGCAGCTCTACAGCCATAAAGTAAATGAAGACCATTTCGACGCTTGGAGATGGGTGAAGTCGGGAGTGACCGGACTCGTCGCTGCGCCTTTTATGTGGCGATGGTAAGTCAATACCCGTCCGCGTCGACTATCTGGGCCTTTCCCCATGAGACTGAGGCTCACTATGCTGAAAGGAATCTCGTCATCGCGAGAAGATTCAATCTGAGTCTGAAGCCGATCTTCGGATGCAACATCTCACGCTGGGTCTCGACTATGACCAAGATCGCCGTCGATCAATTGACATTCTATCCGGCGTTTCTCTGCTATCTGTTCTTCGCCCAATCATTCTCAGTCCAAGGTATCAGGTCTGGAAGCTGGTTCAACGCGGCAGTGAGTAGAATCAGACAATCACACATGGAACGTTGGAAAGAGGGTCTTGTTGTTCGAGGTGTCGCTATGGGACTGGGCTTGCAAGTAGCTTTGCACTGGAGGCCTGCCATTGTAAGTTGTTGACCGCAATGAAAAAAACACTATCAGATATCGACAAGCGATACTAATTGCACATCCAGATGGCGCTTGGCGGCTTATCCTTACAAGGCTGGTTGTGCTATCGCAACAGTCGAGAAGTCACATCACCACCCGAGCTGGGTATGGTAGATGGTATTCCCATGAACCAAGTCGTGGGAATGTAGTACACATTCATGACTACCCAGAGTACTTGTAGGGCTGACATCGGAGAGAAGGACCATGCGTGCCGTTCCAAACAAGAACAGAGAGTAGTGTATATTCTCGCCGCGCTTTTACTTATGTGCGCTTGAAGCTTGAGCTCAACTACTAAAGCAGAGGCTTGACTTGCCATCAGACAACTACCAAACCTACCTAGCCTAGAGCCAATGCAGATCATGGAGACGAACAAGCTTTCAACATGAGCTTCACAGACTACCAAGCTTGATATAGACTAACGCAGTGAAGAATAGATATTATTGAAGAAGCAGCAATTTTACGATGCTTTCGGCGCATTGATCACACAAACCAAAAGTAACAAGTCAATAACTCCAAATCTCATCATCCCAACCATAGACCGAACCCTGACCAGCTCCTACCTGGCGTGATCCAAGCTCAAAGCCATCAATACCGTCCCTCGCATCCGCCTTGCCTCGCCTCCCAAGTACCAAGCCAGAACCAAGCTTTTCAGAGTGTGCCCCGACCGCATACATATCGCATGAGATCCGCCAAAGCCGCAACAGGGGTCCCAAACGCGCCCGTCCCCCGGCTGAGACACTGCAGAAACCAGTTCCGGCTGCCGACTTTCCGTCCTGTGCAGTCCTGTGCAGGCGCTGTTTCGCGCTCTAGCCTCGAACGAAGGGAAAAAATCAGGAAGGGTATTTCGCATGCAGATCCGATCAGATCCAGATCTTCGTCGGAATCACTTTGCTCAGATGGAGGGAGGATGTCATATGGAAGGGTGTGAGCTCCCGGTGAGCTGGAGGGAGGGAGCCCACGCGATTCGCGCGATTTATGTGGGAGTGAGACTTTTGGGATTGCGGATTTTTTTTTTGTCTGATGGTGGTAGCCGCCGTCGTTTTCGACGTCGAAAGTAAGACACCTGTTCTCTCAATCTATTCTGTTCGTGCATCTGCTTCGCTCTGCATCACATCGTGGTTGATGACGCGATTGAGATAGCGAGCTACTGTTCATGTTCATATGCAATCGGATTTTGGTCCCCGCTCTCGACGTCAGTTCCAGCAGATGTGTGTTTTTATGTGTTTTATGTCTTCTCATTCTTCCTGACTAGGGAGACAGCCCACTCCGTTCGGTATATAAGGAGAAAAGTTTGGAAAAATACAGCGAAGCCTCCTCAAAACATGTCATGTAAACAAGACAATATCCTTTGGTGCCAAAAATCATTAAATATAGTCGCCCTGCGCCCCAGTCCAAAATTCGTACCCGGGACTCTTCTAAATTAGCCACACACCAGCATGACCATCCATCATAAACCTCAATAACAACTCTAATCATATCCAACCACGAACCAACAACAAGACCATTGGAAATCTGAGCTCCATCCATAGCTCGGGTATACTAGTTATGCACAAGTCATCGTGTCCTCCTCAGGTTACTCCATTGTATCTAAGACGAAAGACAACTTTGCAACTGCGTCTGACAGTCAGACAATGTGAAACTGGCTCCCGAGTTTGCTGCATCGTTGCAATTGTTGTTCTGGATAGAGCAACTGCGTTGGATCGCATCGGACTCGCTCGTGAACGTGTTACCTTCCACAGAGAAAGGTCTAGTGCTGTCGCCCGTGTTCTGCACCTCAGGAGCCGAACCGCCGAGATTACTAGTCTGTGAGTTTCCATTGTTAGCGGAGGTATTGCCATTATTTGATCCTGACTTGCTGTTTCCATCTACGCCTGGTTAGTTCCCCACCCGTGGAAAGAGAAACACCAAAGGAGAAGTGCTGGATTTTATCTTACTGTTTCCGTTGTTGTTGTTGTTGTTGTTGCCGCCGTTGTTGTTGTTGTTGCCGCCGTTGTTGTTGCCGTTTCCACCACCGACTGTATTGCTGGGTTAGTCATATTCGCCTGATGTAGTCCAGAAGGGTTCCTTACCAGTGAAGCGGACACAATCATCCTGGGCACCACGTTGAGCAACGGGCATGATCACAGGTTGATGGTTGGCAGCAGCAAACATAGTGCAGACACGGTAGTTGCCAGCGGGGAGACCGCCGTCAACAGCAGCAGTAAGCTTTCCTTGCCCGTTACCAGCATCGTTGATGCCCTTGAAGAAGGCAAACTGGGTGGCGTCAAGAGGCTGGGTGGGGTTTGTGCTGCCACCCAGATCCTGGACAGTAACGTGCGTGTGGCCAATGATGACACCAGAGCCGTCAAGGTCCTGAGGAGCAGAGTAGTAGGTGTTGTCAGCGTTCGTGAAGGTACCGGGCGCGAAGTTGTCAACCTGAACATCGATGTTGAAATCCTGGTTCTCTTCGATGTCATCGTTGTTCTGGGGGTTGAGCAGGACACTGGAGACCATCTTGTTCTGTGCAGGGATGTTACCCATGACGATACCGTTGCAAGAGCCCTGCTTTTGTTGAAGACCGTTGGTCAACGTCTTCCCGGAACAGAAGTTGATGAAGTTGGCATTGTCACTAAGTCCTGTCAGCTTGAGCCATCTTCGATGCATTCGCTGTCACTCACGTGTTAGAAGCGGCTTCACCCTCAGCCTGGTCTGGGTCACCGTCGGACTGGGAGCCGGTCTGGACAGCGTCGTCGTTCAACGTTAATGAACCCTGGTTGTTGTTGCCGCCGTTGTTGCCACCGTTGTTGTTGTTGTCATCGTTGTTGTCATCGTTGTTGTCGTCATTGTTGCCGCCGTTGTTTCCACCAAAGCCGTTGTTGCCACCGAAGCCGCCTCCGAATTGCCGGGTCTGGAGAGTTCGCGTCGCACGTCGGTTCATAATGTGGTCGAACGGACGGTGGATAGCGGAGGCTTCGGCAATGGCCGACAGGCTGATGAGCCCGAGAAGTACGTTCTTGGTCAACATGATGAATTAATTAAGTAGGGTGAGGGTTGATGGGAGTATGTGGCAGTCCTAAACACTCTTTTCTGCTGTTTGAATGAGGCGAGAATCGAATGATGTCTCCAAAAATGGTTCCAGACCGTTTTCGAATAAAGGAATGTCGCAGACAGTTGAAGCGAAGTGAGCTGTCGAAAGGAACGAATGTATAGAAGACAAACACTACCAGCGCATACTCTGAAAAGAAGAGAATGAAGGATGAGAAACTCGACGGAGGGCCAGGAAATAAGAATGAGAGCTTGCTGGGGAAAGAAACGGATCAATTGAAAGGCAGCCAAGCCTTTTCCCTTATATAAACTTGGTGCGGGCAAAGACCGCAGGCCCCTCGGACAAGTCGTGCGTGAGAGTTGGGAGGAACTGGCTCATCCGCAACGGACACTACATCATGATTCCTTGTCAGAGCCATGGACAGGAGTAGTATCCACTGTCTCAAAACACAGAGAGAACAGACGACGTTGAGCAGAATGACAGGACTCAACATGGGACCCCGGCCAGGTGTGGAGGTAGGGGAAGACGGGAAGAGCATCTTGAAGCTTGGCGTGCCTTGGCCTACTCTCCACGCCGTCGACCCTGGTTGCATAGAAGTGGACATGGGAGAGCAAAGCTTAACCGACCCTATACAAGGGTATATTACGTCCATGGAGGGGTCCAATTTGGGGAGGAGGCTCAGATTCAAGGGCTGAAGCAAGCAAGGCGATGTGGCGCAGGGCCATGTGGTACACGATCTGCCCGCCGCCTTGATACTGTGGACAGAGGAGGCATTCTTCCTCTCTCTCTCTCAGCCACATTCAGGTAGGTTGACCACGGATTGTCGTGATAAGACTCTCCAAAGCATACTGTGCTTTTCGCCGCGTCACTTGACGGGGTCTGATATCCTCGTTGATGTGATGCGAGGTGCTCGTTCGTGAACACCAGAACGGGCGTCTCAAGGAGTCCGAATATGCGGGTTCTGGTAGGCTACCATTTTCAAATTCACGGACTGCATCTGAGAGTAGCAGCAGGCAACATAGCCATGCTTACCGTGAGGACGGACAGTATACACGGATCACGATGGGAGCAGGCTCCATACCTCTAGTGAGGAAAGCGAGGATGCAGGTACACAGCACATGGATTGGAGGATCTTCAGTCGAGCAGTTTGACATGGCTCAACTTAAGGTTAGATCTGGACTTGATTTGGAAGAGATCCATTGGCTGGCCCATGCTTGATGCCACAGAAAGCATGGATGTGAGTGACATGGAAGACGGGGGTGACGAGCAGGAGCAAGGATGAAGCCTACCCTTTGGTTGCGCCTTTGGTAGGAGAAAGGGCACCGTTCTCATGGAATCTTGCTCTGTCTGGACAGGGTTATAGACAGGGGCTGTTCGGATGCTTAATCGGATCAGATGCGCTTGCGGCTCAAAACGTCGCAGCGCCTTGTGAGGGGCCCTGAAGGACCCCCGTCAGGACTGATAGCCCCGCAAAAGACGCCGTGCCTGGCCAACCAGCAGCCCGTCGCTCCTTCGCCCAGCTGCAGATCAGGCACCTGCCGTCTCAAGCCCAGGCGACTCTGATGCAAAACATTCTTGGTCGCTCCGGCGGCTGTGGCTTATCCAGCTGAGGTGTGATCTGAGCGCTTCCAGCCTTCCACCTACTCCGCTCCTTCTCTCATCTCTTAGGAAGTACCATCTTCCCGTCCTGGGTGGGAGCTTCCGTTCTCAAGGTTGAAGAGTCGCTCTCTGAATACTGCCGCCCTGCCTCCCACATCCCTCCCATCCCGTCGTATCCTGACCGACGTAACCGGCCTTGGCCACCATGGGACCAGCTCGGACTCGGCAGGGACTCACGGTGTAATCCACGGCTTTACTGTACCATAGCGACCACCCACACCTCACTGTATACCCCATCCGGATTGTGCCGACCTGGGTAGGTGCGTACATGCTTGCTTACTTGCCATTGGAGTACTACCTTCGCTTCCAACAGCCTTCTTTCTCGCAAAACACTAAACGACTTGCTTGGCATCCCGCCGATCCTTGATGATTGATCTTCTGTGTCTTCTCATCGACGCCCCGTCGATCTCTGGGAAGCTTCACAGCCGGTTACAACTTGGAGCCTCATCCCTCATTCGTCCCACGCGCTTGGCGCTTGCCCAGCCATCGTGTGCCTGTCTGCTAAACTATCGTCCCGTCATGTTTGTGTGCTTTGAACCATCTCATATCATCAAAGCCCATCCGATACCTTGATACGTAGGCAATTGTGAATGCGAACGGACACTGGTAGCCCCATATGCCATCTGCCATCTCATCGTCCACAAGGACCAATGCCATTGTTCTCTTTGTCATGTCGGAGTGAGAGATACTCAAACATCTGATGACGACAGCAGTTGATAGTTGATCAGCGTATTTGAAGTCCCGTCATCGCCAAAACAACAGATCTACGCAGCCTTGAATACCCGGACCCGCAGGTGGGCTCATTTTAAAGAAGCTTATTTGGAAACCCCAGAACACCCTCACTCCTCCGCCGAAGAGCACGCATGCAGTAAGCAGTACCGCCTGTCGCATGTATGCGCTTTAGTTTTACTCGACTCTTGAATGATGAATATCAACAGTAATATCTCAGCGGTCTACTTTACTTCAAGAGGCGACAGCTAAAAGCGGGAGGAAGTGGTCGTAATTGTTGTTACGAGTACAACCTCTTTTGTTAGGTATCCCCATGATACAACCAGCCTTGGAATTCTTGTGCCTATTATACGGTTGATGACACCGGGCCGCATCAGATTCTATCCTCGACTTTTTACTTTACTTGGATGAGATTCTCCTAAATCCGCTTACCATTGTGACTTCATTGTCGTTGGATCGACCGAATAGAAACGAAACATGGCATAAACTTTCACACGGACTTTTATATTTTTGCCATCCGTATACTACACATACGTTACTTGCTACTGCTGTTCAGATGATTCTGCCAATCTTTTCAGTGAGTCTTGGCGACTGAATTATGTTGTCCATGCTCCATTGCGTTTTAGTTTGGAGCCACAATGCCCAGTGAACGCCAAAAGCCTCCGACGAAGGGGCATTTTCCATCGGTACCGGATCAGGAAGTCCAATCTGTGTGACTTAGTATGGGGCGAGTAATTGCACCTCATCTAACATCCAAGCCCCCTAGCTCCGTGTGATTAAGAGGCCCTTGCATTCCCAGCAGTAAGGACTCCGCGTATGAGATGGGTTTGCACATGGACCTCCCCCCTACTATAACGCGGTGATATGACCCGAGGGAATTTTCTTGCTTGAGCCAGCTGAATCACAGAGCGCATACATACAACGGATTATCCCTTCGCTTGACTCAGATGCAGCCAGGAACAGATAGTCGCCCCTCACAAAGACAGAGAAAAGACTCCATGAAACGTGGGGTTACCTCTATCACATCGCACGTCCAGCGAGCCGGGCCCTCTTGGATGTTTCGCCAATAATTTGATCGCCTTGGATCTCCACGAGGCGCCAGACACGGTCTTTCGCTACCGCACCTTGGACAGTGGAATGAGACCCATGAATAGAAAGATGTATTGGATGATTGTTTTGGTAGATCTTATTGACGTCTGAGGAATCTGTGCAGAATCTCTGAATTCAATATCTCCGGTTCTATCGACCGGGCCGGGAACGACAAAACAGATCTCCGGCTCGTGAAAGAACTTTCAATGGGTCGGTCTAAGCTGCAATACTCACCTCTAAACTGATGTACGCGCTGCATTAGAAAATGATCGGACGATCGTAGCGCCGCGATCTGATTTTCAAGGAAACCAATATTTGAGATCATAGATATGATGCAGCATGATTATGGGAACATTAGCCAAGCCTGCTTATTGACAATGTAGGTACATATGCCGTTCTTGGGCGCCCTTGGCGGTGTTCATCATCCATCCCGTGTTATCCTTTCGGAGAATGTTGAGCAGGTCGAAATCCACCAAAGCACCGGCCGCAGCAGCTTCAAGTCTGAAGCACATCGGAGGTTAGGTGAAACTCTGCCCTGGTGTCCCAGGTCTAGCCGATGGCCATCGTCACGTGCAGCCTGCACTGGCAGGGTCATGTAACTCCGGAGTTCACCCCGAATCTTCAGAGTGAGCTGACGGCTGAAACACGGGGCTTGGCGAAACAGGTTGACTCCTTAAGGTACACCGCGTGCCCATTCAATACGGAGACTGCCACTTTGGATGGCAGGTGCTGTTGTACTGCCTCGACCGGCCTTCGGTTTCTCTAGAATCCCTCTCGATTGACCCTCTCGGTTCGGCAACGTCGGCAATGTGGATGTCCATCAGGGCCATCGAGGAGACCAATCTAGGTACATAGATATGCGGTGACATTTCTTTTCCAGCCCTACCCAGTCGGCTGGTGAGAAGGTTTTCTTGCCGGAAGCGAAATGCTGTGCCTACAGCAAGCGCTGTGTCTCAACCCCAAGCTTGCATGGTCGCCCTTACATATGCAGCGCGCAGGCTGCGGCATTAGTTCTCAAGAAAGCTTTGCATGCACCGCACCCTACTACTAGGTTTATTCAAGATTTACTTCGGAACTAGTCAAGGATCATGCGTTCGTGCATGTTACGTGGTCTGTCCTACCGATGAGTGGCTCACCGTCATGCTTCTGAGATATGCTTCCTAAACGATCCCGCATAGCCTCAGAGAGGAATTCTTGCTGCGCAGCTGGTATGTAGCCGAGACGGAGGCATTCCTTCAGCAGAAAATGGTTGCAGGTCAATGACTTTTTTTCAGATGACACATTTGGAGATATATGGCCGTCCTGCGAACCCTAGGATCTCGTACGACACCAAGCGACCGTGTTGTATAATCTTACAACTCCCCAGCCTCAGGGAGCTTCATCTTCGTATCTGAAATTTCGCCGACTATGAGATCTAGCCACGCCGCCAACCGATATCCCGCCTTGGCAACCTGAAGCTCAATGACTGGTGCTGCCTTCTCGTGGTACTCGCCCGCAAGCTCCTGCCCGACGATCGCCGACGGACCTTCAGGGAGCACTGTTATGTGAAACAATCATCAGCATATCCAGCCTTCATCACGCGGGGGATTTCTCAGGTATCAAGTAGAGAAGCCGAAGCTTCTTCCTGTGAACTCACCATGGGAACAAACAAAGGCGTTAGACTCGTTGGCCCAGACCATAGATGTCGCGATAGAATTCTCGAGGATCATCTGATCTTTCCATGACTCCCTCACCGTCGCATACTTGCCGGACTCGATCTCCGAGGTCAGGTTTGCAGCCCACTTGTAGGCGGCGTCATATGGCTTCCTGTGGATTCCCCCCAGCATTTTCTCAGCGATGCTGGAATCCCACACGTGATGCACTATGAACGGAGACATCAGCAATCATGTTCCTTGCAAAGCGAGTTTCGGGATTGTCAGGCCTAGGATTTGGAAGAGACGGCGTGTTCTGCTGGCTCTGTCGCATTCACCTCGATAGAATGATGGGAAAATGCCAGAGAATCACGACGTGCATCCAGTCACATCTGACAGTAGAGCACGTGAGTATCAGAAAGACTCACAATTCAGTTCACTTCCTTCCCACCGGACATGAAGGCCATTGCCACCTTGCGCGACATTCTCCGCGTGCAGCGGCTGATGGATATCGCCGACGAAGTGAATGACGAACTTAGCGGCCTGCATCCGCCTCCAAGGCCACAAGTCGGCATCGAGCATCTGAGAGGTGTAGTTTTGCAGGGAGCTGACGACGCAGCCGTCGGTCTTGCAGTCGCGCTCAAAGTCGACGCCGCAGTACGAAGGCGGCGTGTCCTTGGCGTCGATGAAGTGGAAGTTCCGGGTGAAGCGGCCCCATTTCGTGTAGCGGATGGTGTCGGCCCAGGTCGCTACACCGGCCATGTAGTGCTCCGTGTCGTTTCGCAGAAGCTCCTGTAGGTAAGAGGTGGTCTCTGGCTGCACGAATGCACTTGCGATGTAGGCTACTGTGATATGCCCGAGGCCTAGAGGGCAGTCAGTACAGGACGCCATGTTTCAATGGTGCAGGTCAGTCACTCACTACCCCATGCTGCTACTGCGGGCAGCGATGTGGCACCCAGGGCCAGAATGCCGTAATCGAGTCTCATCGTGTTGAGCTCGTATGTCACCTGACAACGGATTCTGAGTTTGATAGTTGAAGGTGAGCTCAACAGTATTAGTCAGAAGGCGTCTAGAAACCACCTAAACCAACGGTGTTTGAATAGGTTGAAGAGAAGCAATGAATAGTGCAAGTCTAAAGTGAAGAGTATGTACAAGACATGGGCATATTCGTGACGACCGCCACGTCACGAGTCAGTCGCGCTCAGTTCAACACGTCTTTGGAGTCGTCTCCAATTCTATCGCGACATGCATCATGCGTAGTGGTTGGCAAGGGAACCCATAGGTGGCCTGCGTGACGCCTACACCGCCGCGCTGATTCGCTAGGCCTAGTATCCCCGGATGCCTGCTGAGTCAAGTGGTTCTTGTCGCAGATGACCTTTCTATTGCAAAGTACATTTAAAGACGAGCAACACAGCAGAGAAGTGGGTGGTCACTTAAGAGGCCGTCGTTACTTACTTCTGAAGTAGCTATCGAGACACAGTGACCAACGAATCTTGAAATCTCGATACAACATGCGATGGTTCATTGATTCGCTACAAGCGGCTTCTCCCGTGCTGTAGTGAACGCGGGACAGACACTTAACGGATAGGTAGCCAATAACGCAGGCGCTATTTGTATGCGCTGGTGTTGCGAGTGGCCCCAATGGACGTCACTGCGCTGGCTTAGTGACTCTGTCTTGAGCTCCGTCAAGCTGAACCCCAACTTTTGGTTTGGCTCTATTGCGCCTCATCGCCCGCGTCTGGCACGCCGTAGGGACTAGTAGGTGTGGCTGCAGGGTCAAGAGGGTTCCATCACCGATACTAGCCCCCTTTAGGCGTTTAGATGGTCTCCCCACCGTGCAGTTGCGGGAAACGGCAGGCAGCGAATCGGAATGACGCTGTTCGTGATTTTTCTTATCTCCCTGGTCGTGCTTGCGCTGTTAGTGCTGCGTAGTGTCGCCAAAGATAAGAAAAGATCCTTACCCGCCTTACCTTCCAAGTCCACTCACAGATGACTGATTGCAGCTGACTCTGGTCCCTCACTTGACTGACTTGATACGGAGCACGTGCGGACAGCTTGGACAAGCTCAGCTCCTACAAGGGACTTCTATTCACCTTCTCTGTTCCTTTTCGACTTCGCTGTCACTCAGAGTGTTCAGTATAGACGGTATACACCATGGAAGCCACCGCGCGCAACATCTCGGTCAACGAGGCCTTATCGGGGGTCTTTGGCAGTGTCAGTTTGACCGCCTGGATCTGCCTGTTGGTGCGTCATTCCTCCTCGCGACCCTTGAAGCTCACTCTCCGGTATTGAGAGAGAGACAGAGAAAGCTCTGCTGACACACCGACCATGGTTTATAGCTGCCGCAACTTATCACCAATCACAAAGCCAAGAGTGCTGAGGGTCTGTCAATGGGCTTTCTTGCGATATGGCTCTTTGGCGATGTTACAAACCTCTGTGGTACGTTGGCGTCTTTTCCCATCCCCTCCTCGGCGCTCCCAGCATCCGGCATAGGTGTCGTGTGATCAATTTCCCATCGATGTGCACTTGGCTCCCTCGCCATGCAAGCCCCTCTTAGGCTTTTTTGAATACCCTTGCTATAGCACACAGACATGGGATCTGGCTAACAGCGGCATTTCAATACAGGCGCCCTCGTTACCGGCCTCGCACCCACTGCTACGGCTCTTGCGGGCTACTTCTGCTTCTCAGACCTGATCCTCATCACCCAGTGCCTCTACTATAACGTCCGAAATGCGCGCAGTAACAAAGCTCGCCAGCGAACGAGGTCGACCGAATCCATAGCTAGTGAAGATTCACCGCTCCTGCGCCCGCGCCGGGCTTCGTCTGGGGCCGGCCTGCCGGGCTCTCAGCGCCGCCACTCGATTCACCAGGAGGAGTCTGGACTCGATCCTATCAAGCGTGTGATTACGGGCGAGGATGACACACCCGACAGTAGTCCATGGCTGCATAACGCACTCAGCGTGTTCGCCGTCTATGTCGTAGGCGCTGTCGGCTGGTTCGTCTCGTATAAGGTCGGTGCGTGGGATAAGCCAGATGACTTTGACGAGCCAGCGACGGACGACCCGGTCGCGATTGGTGGTATGATTCTGGGGTACGCTAGTGCACTTTGCTATCTGTGTGCTCGTATTCCCCAGATTGTGAAGAACTATCGAGAAAAGTCTTGTGAAGGTAGGTTATTCCCACCAAAGACTAAGCTCAACTAACTCGTGTCAGGTCTCGCCTTGCTATTTTTTCTATTATCGCTCACCGGCAATCTCACGTATGGCCTCAGTGTATTCAGCTACTCTCAGGAATCCAGCTATATAGTGAAGGCTGTGCCGTGGCTTCTGGGCTCGTTGGGAACGATTGTTGAGGATTGCATCATTTTCTTCCAGTTCAGAATCTATTCGCCAAAACGAGTGAATAAAGCTCCTGAGACAAATGGGGCGAGTGACGCCGTTGAGGCTGCATAGCAAAGCTCGGGACACTAATGAGGCGACATGAAAGGGATTACACGAGTCCAATGGATGCTTTGGTTTTGATTCGGTGAGTACAGGTTGGACCAGCATTCACCCACATGGATATCGGACATGGTTACGGATAATTGCATGACTCGGGGCGTTCTGCATTTATTTATTTGCTCGCCGTCACGTATTAGCTCTTAGTCAGGCTTGCAATGTCAGCAAGATTCGTGGTTATAGGATACCTTGCTCTTTGGATATGTCAGATTATCAGAGATTATATAGCGACAATGCTTTCAGCTTCAAGCTAGACCGCATTCCGCATATTCTGCCTTCAGCATCCTGAAGCTTGTCCCAATTGATAGCATGTGTGAGCCCTTGCTTATCGAACCTGCGATATTCGTCCAATCCAAGACATGCCTTATGGCTTGGGAGCTGATTGTAGGATTTCTGATTGGCCAGTAACGCGGGAGATAAAGATGCAGATGACATGATGTCGAGCTCAATTGAGTCAATAGCTATCACACCCAATCGATGCACTTGCACGTAATTCTTACCACAGCCTTGCGCCGCGAACGTGACAGCATCGTCAGGCCCCAGGAGGCTTGGCGAACATCGCCAACCCGCGAATCCTCATCCAAGAGCCCTATTTAGGGTTAGCGCGGCCCCCTGTTTCGACCAGTCCCTCCCAATTTCCAGTCGAGATTGTTTGCCTATTGACGTTCAACTCAGGTTTCCGTCACGGACTTGGACAACTTGCTGTCTTTCACTCATTTTTGATACTCCAGCTGGACGCCGTATACTTCACTCCTTAGTATCGCGTCGGCATTACGCTCTTTTTACCGTGTCCCATCGTCCATTCATCGACCGAATCTCGACTCTTAGCAAGCGAGACAGTCAACCAAGAGACCGATCCATCACAAGTCTAGAGAAGGGAAAAAGGAATAATCATGCGCTTCAACTCCATCCTCGCGTCCGCCGCCATCGCCGCCGGCACCGTCTCGGCGGCCGGCAACTTGGGCTTCGCGCTCGGCAACAAGAAGAGCGACGGCAGCTGCAAGGAAGCCTCCGACTACGAGGCCGACTTCGCGGCGCTCGACAGCCTGACGGGCAGCAGCACCGTGCGCATCTACGCTGCGAGCGACTGCGACGTCGCCAAGCTGATCCTGCCTGCTGCGAAGGACGCCGGGTTTCAGGTCGTGCTGGGCATCTGGTATGTTTTTTTTTTTTTTCTTTTCTTTCTTTCCTTTCTCATTTCCTGGTATACGTGCATCCCGAACATTCGGGGCGTGCGATATAGATAGCGAAGGGTGACTGTAAGGCTGACGCGTCCCGTACCAGGCCCGACACCGAAGACTCGTTCCAGTCCGACAAGGAGGCCGCCGTGACGTACGCGCAGCAGTACCCCGCGCAGGTCAAGGCCATCACCGTGGGCTCCGAGTCGCTGTACCGCGGCAACTTCACGGGCGAGGAGCTCCTCGACAAGATCAACATCGTCAAGAAGGCCCTCGGCGACACGGACCTCAAGGTCGGCACCGCCGACTCGTGGAACAAGTTCGCCGACGGGACCGCGGACCCGCTCGTCGCGGGCGGCGTCGACTTCCTCCTCACCAACGCCTTCTCCTACTGGCAGGGGCAGACCCTGGCCAACGCCACGGGCTCCTTCTACGACGACGTCTTCCAGGCCTGGGCCCACATCCAGGAGGTCGCCGGCGGCACCGACGCCGTCGAGCTCTGGGTCGGCGAGACGGGCTGGCCCACGGCCGGCGACAAGTACCAGGACGCGCAGCCCGGGCTCAAGAACGCCGAGACGTACTACCGCCAGGCGGTCTGCGGCATGGTGGACTGGGGCTTCAACGTCTTCTTCTTCGAGGCCTTTGACGAGGACTGGAAGCCCAAGGCCGTCGGCGAGGACGGCAGCGTCGCGGACGAGACGAGCTGGGGCGCCATGACCGACGACCGGACCGCCAAGTACAACCTCAAGTGCTGAGCGTAATACCACATGCGTTTGGGACGCGGCGGGAGGGGCTTGCATCATCCGGCGTCGAGCATAGTGGGATCTGTCTTGCATCTGAATCTACTCACACATAGCTGATCCGCACCGCTGTGTGAACATTTCTTGTAATTACTTTGGATGATAAACTGGCGGAGTTGCGTACGTCCCGCGGTTAATATTCATACCTTGATACCTACAATTGGACTTTGTTTTATTTGCTCCTTCTCCGAGCCGTGCGCCTCGTCCCCCAGTACTTCGGGATCAAGTTCTCAGTGATAGGTCGATCTAGACTAGGCTATATTAGCCTGGTGAAGCGGGAGAAAATTTACCGAGTGTGACATAACGTTACAATGTTTAATCAGGCCGTGGGATGATACATGTGTTGATGATGATGGGACAGGCATAGTCAAAGGTATAAGGATTGTGCAGATGATTGCTTATATGTCTTCTATGCTAACTATTATATCCAGAAACGAAGGTCAAGGGTTAGAGCCACGGAAAGGCGGAGACCAAAATGTTGTCAAGCGCCATCTTCAGTGGATATACCGTCGACAAGGTGATCCGACGACCTCCACCACGCGCGGAAATGGTTTGAGCCAACGAAAGCGACGATTCGAACTGTAGAATAGCTCCGTCAAGATGGGTCGACTCTTTCCCTACGTCTCGTGTGTTCCGGCCTTGGTCTAATGAATAGATGGTGAAAGACTGAAATTGGAATTTGAGACAAGTGTCCCTGAAGCCTTTTCAAACGCCGTCGCTTTCCTTCTTCCGAACAAATCTTAATTGATGGGTGCTGGTACGACTGTCGGTTGTTATCCACAGCCGGGTCGAATAACAGAGGTAGGTTTATGTGACCGTGGTTGACTCGGTTGCATGAATGCAAGACCTCCTCTCCATCCGAATAACTACCTCCGGCCGCAGGGAACGTATTAGTCGTAGCGTAGCCCGACAGTCGCTCAGCCCATTGCCATCGCCGGTAGTGATTATTGAGCTGAGTTGACAACTCAGCCGCGCTTAGGTCTGAAATTTTATGTTAGAAGCAGTAAATGGGGATTCGATATACGAAAAGAATGCTCACCCGCATCCGCTAGGCGTGGCCACGCCAAAGAAGCAGTCTCCAGGGTTGCGGGCCACCACTTGGTCCTGGAAGATAGGCGTTATAACGACACCGGCGCTGGCGAGTGAGGCGGCGAGCGCCAACAGAGTAGCGGCGAAGGCAGTCTTCATCTTGGGACAATAAGAGTTCCTTCACAGGCTGAATGTCGGACGCAAGGTGACTATCCAGTAATCGATGGTTCGGGTATCGTGAAGTCGTAATGAGGGTATGAGCAAGTCTTCAAGACTTGTTTTCCAGACCAGCTGTTGAGAGCAATCGCGAATGAACGGAATTACGTGAAGTGAAGCGTGGTGACAGGATGCCAGTGGCGGCGATAGGCCGGTTGGATCGTCAAGACAAAGTAATATTGGGCTAAAAAAGTGAATGGGTTCAAGAAGAGAAAACGCACAACGTAGATCACTGATCTTCAAACGTTCATGGTGAGCCTGTCAGAAAAAGAGAGAGTTGGTCAGAATGTCGTGTGTACCATAGCAGACAGGTAGAGAAGTGGCAGAGAGAGGGAGAGTTGGAATAGAGATGCTTGGCAGAGAGAAGAGTTCCCAGCGAGCTGTGCGCGGTCGGTCCCGCGACGTCGTCTGCTGCAGCACCCCACGCAAGAAACCAGCTCGTGGCAGAAGTGGTACGACTCAGCAGGACTCAGATAGGCCCAGTGGGAAGAAATTGAGGCTGAGCGATTCCCCAGACTGCGCAGACCGTCCAGAGAGTCCAGCACCTGCAGCGGTCTGCGACATGTCGGGTCGGGGTCGGGTCGCAGGGGTAGGAGACGATGGAGTTTCAGGGGGGTTGCATGGCAAGAGGCGACAGGCCTGTGTTGCCGTTTTCGTGCCGTCGTGCCGTGTTGTACTATCATTAGACGTTTCTACGGGGGGATAGGCGACGTAACATTCATTGCACCTGCAACAGGGTCACATTACGCAAGATATCAAGAGCCTTTTTCCACTGGCATCTAAGGAACGAAAGATTTGTGCTTGACAAGAGTCCAGAGACATCAAAAAGTGAAGTCGAAAGAAGGCTCGATTAAGGTTGGTGACCAGAGCACGTTCTCTGCACGTCGCGGTCGAGGATAGATTGTCTGGAGCTGGTCTTGGATCGGTGACAGATTCGTTTGGGGTCGGGCAGGTCGGGCAGGGGCTCAGACAGGGGTCAACCTGCCCTGTACTGCAGCCCTGTGCAGGCTAAGAATTCATCAGTCATCTATGTACATACTGTAAGTCGATGAGTACCTAAGTGGTCAGTGCGCTAGCCACTCCCCAAGCCCGCGCCTACGAAGTCTTGGCCAAGCCAAGTCCCATCCCGCAACCGCTGAAGAACATCGAGTTCAGCCGATTGGCCATGGCAGGGGTAGACTCTGTGCTTAGTACTAAGGTAACCGGAAATGAGGCTATCACGAGCTCCATCGTAACCGCGCAGCTTTATTAGCAAACTTTGATTTCATCCATCCATTTTTCATCTCTGTGGAGGGACAGGCGGCTATCGAGATGATATCGACGATCACGCGAGCTGCTTGCACCAGCGAATCGGTAAGGTTGCGTCTCCGATGATTTCCTTCAAGAAGCTGAGCAGGGAGTCTTGCCTCATTATCTTACTTATCCTGCAAAGCTCAAGAGCTTTGCGTCAAGTGGTGCCATGGACAAACGACAGTCCCTGATTGTGAGCTGATATTTCAATCAGGCCATTTCATTAGATGTGATGTTAGGGACGGTAGATAGCTACTTATATAAGATGCACCTACTGTAGTTCGCCAAACATTCATCCATCATCGCACCTACCCAAAGACAACTAGCTGCTAATGCTAGCACACCTTACATCACAGCTAAAGTCCAAGCTACGTGCCTGCAGTCGATGCATGCATTTTTTATTCAGACACAGTAGCAGGGCATCTCCGACTAACGCACCACAGAGGACTCTAGCCAAAAGCAGAACCGATTCACTCTGGGACCAGTAAATCATCCGTAGCGACGTTTCGGGTTTCCTGCCATCGCTCTTTCAGAAGTACGGTCATCTCCATGTCTACCTTCACCTGAGTGCCTCTTGCGGCATGACTCCAACATTTGTACGCCATTGCTTTTTGTCACTCACTTGAAGTGCCTTTTTTTTTGGGAGGGGGGGAGGAGGAGGAGTTCCGAGCAGTGATGGAATTTCGTTCTAATCTTTCTTTCTTTCTGGGCGTAGGCACATACAAAAGTGACATCTCACCGAGCTGTTCGAGCCAAGCTCAGACATGTATGCCTCCAAGATGTGTTTAATAAGTAGGATTGCCGGGTCTCTTGAGCTCATGTATAGCATACAGGTTTCCGACGCAACTTTGTGTCCTGAAGATGGATTCCCAGAGAGTAATATCCCCGCGTAGTTGGTGTTCATGCTTCAAGTACGAACATAGGGACAGACCGCAGTGCGTGTAGATATTACCGCGACTCGTACATTATCCCCAACTTTGGAATCTGGATGAAACCTGACGAGCTTCTAAACTTATGTGTATGAGAAGCGAGGGCCTGCTCTGCCTGGACCACTCGTATATCTCACTCTACTGGGTGTGCAAATCCGAAGACATTCCCATATCAGGTCTTGCCACAGTACTTCTCAGCCCAGTGCGCATGATATGCTGAAAACATAGAGGTGCCTACGCCGAGGCTTGAGGTTTAGTGAAGTCACAGCAGATAGTTAATGCTATCATGTTCTAGTGTAAGGCCTCAAAGTGTACCGACTGTGTCATCATGGTGACCTAGCTCAGAGCTCGGATTCCAGAGACGAGTTATCATCTGATGTTATCTGTAGTAAATTCTGCGTGATGTACTTGATATGTGAAGACAACACGGCGGTTCTCAAAGCCGAGCTTTCGTATGAGCCCTCTCAATCCATCAGACTAGCTTTTCTCATCGAACGTACTTCCAAACATTACCGTCGCTGGTACTTTAAAGAGCTAGAAAACAGTACACTTAGATCCGTGTCTGACCATGACTCTCGGCGAGTACCTCATACCTGTCTTTCCCGCCCTAACCGGCAGTGAGGATCCCCCAACTATGAATTGTGGCTTTATGGCCCGCCAATAACCTGTAGCGTATAGTTTGATGGTTTTCTTCGGAACCCGGTGCTTTTTCCAGCGCTTCGGCCATCTGTGTGCCTCGATCGTCATGACAAGCACGAAGTCTGAAAGTAAAACTGGTCACTAATCACTAGCTGGCCGCAATTCACTGGTCTCCATGATAAGAGAGATCTGTTCGATGATATCTTGGCCGGTGGACTCCGCGATCGCCAATTGGGTGATGCTTCCTGGTGTATTTGCCTGGAGAATCGAAACTTGTAGATAGCACGTCTCATGATATATCTACAGGATATCGCGGCATTGACACTGGAGAGTCAACTCATTGCCCTCAAAACAGTCAAATTTCCTCCAGACATCAACCTGTGGACCTTGAATTGAATTAGTGCCCTCACACTTGCATGACAATTTCATTGCGATCAAAGTCAGCCGACTGTTATAGTAATGCAATAGTTTTCACAGAACTGACGTCGAAACTCAATGATCCTTCCTCCCAGTGCTTATCACTCACGTTCCCGGCACCGACCAAGCTTCCGTTACTGCGAGGCGCGTGGCTCGAAGGTCCAAACTATTATCCGGAAAACGCATGAGTCTCAAAGCACCCTGGTCTAGTGAAAGAGCTAAGCAACTCCTCCCTGACGAGACAGTCTTCGAACCGCGCCGCGCCATTGGCGATCAATGAGACGAGCCTCGTGAGCAGGCTAGAACCGGCAATAGCTGTACGATGTAACTTAATATGACTCTTGTCAGGCTGGCAGATGAAGTCCTGTACCAATAGTCCCTATTCAATGGGACGAAATAGGCAAGAGAGCAATGGACGAGCATCGATCGTTTCTTTGGTTCCATGCTTTTACAAGTACCAGCGTACGCGTTACATGCGTGGTCTAGGTATTGAGTCTGTTCTTGTCACGGCGAAACCCCAAAGCTCCGACTTCACGGGCAGCGCCGCATACAGGTAGATACCTCGCTGGACGAGTTCTGCATCCCATGCGTGAAACAACAGATATGAGCCTTGCGTACGTCCGTGGTATGGGGCATGGGCAGCAGCATGAGACACCATTTGAAGGCGTCAAGCTGGCGTGAGAAGGAATAGTGACGATCTGTCAACAAACTTCCTCAAGTGGCCTTCAAAGGAAAATACTTTCTAGGGTCATCCATTCCATTGCAGTTCACAGAGCGTCCAGGTCGGTCAACTTTTCGTATTGAAAAGCCCGGTCTCAGTCTACGTAGGTCAGGTAGGCCGACTAAACACTCAAACTCAACGCTGTGTCAAATCTCACTCAGGAGAGGAACGCTGCATCTTCAATACCTACTCCTGCCCGTGAGAATCTGTAACCTCGGTTCTTGCTAACGTAACGCCCATAAACCAGTTACTACTGCACGGCAACAAGTTATCACCTGCGCGACTATGCATATCCAGCAGCGTCGTCAAGTGCACCACACACGATGAATGCTGCCCAACTTTTATGTTCGCTCCATTCCTAGCGCATACCTAACTCACTCATGTTACTCGGTAGATACCTTTCTTTGAAGCTCTCTGGTGACACAGAAGCCGAGTGCACAGAAGACAAGACCGCGCCACTACGACTACGACTTGACAGTAGTATCACGAATGACTACAGCTAATCTCACCTCATACTAAAGAGCTGTTTCCGAGCTGCCGAAAAGGGTCAACGAAATATCGAAGCAGTCTCCTTGTTAGGTAGGCGGCACCAACCATTATCCGGTCCACGGCTATCATGCAGGTCGAGTGAGTTGGTAGTACCGCTCCACGCGGTACATGCCATGGAAGATCTCCAGCGCTGTTGACGTTCGCTAAAGCGCAGGTTGAATGGACGCCATCCAGAAGGCACCAAAAACATTTACTAGCTATACGTAGCGGTATGTCACCGACATCAGCTTGAGACCATTTGTCGAGGTACTTGAAGAACCGAAGCGCTTGCTGTGCAGTCCCACGCTTAATGCTTTGAGACACATAACGCCCTCATGAGGTACAAAGCACAACCACATGGCGCATGAGAACAAATTGGCAAAATAGTCATCCTTTATTCGACTACCCCAATCACACGCCTTTTCCCAGCTACTCTGCTCCAAGGCGGAGCTGATAACAGAGCTAACTGGCTAATAATAGTCCAAGCGGTCGATTTGTCTCGTCATGTGTGGTCCTCGTAACAGTATAAAAATGATGACAGCAGATGAAAACAGGAGCCGAAATGCTCTTTGTTTCCATTCTCGATTGTACATTAACATTGAGAGACATACGACACTTCTTTCTCGAGTTGGCCCTCCTTAGCATTGCGTCCCGAGGAATTGGTCTCAACACCAGCATGTGGCTCGAAAATGCTCGTTGTCCTGCGAGAAGCTATAACAGATGCGCCGGCCAAATGAAACTCCAGGTAAAATTACATTTCTATCGTGCCTTGTGAGAACAGCTTTCGATGAGCGTGTTTGTCATCTAATAGCCTATTGGAATTCGCAGGTGAAGAAATGTCAACAAAAAAAAAATAAAAAGCCTGACGCTGAATGACACTGACTGCCTCGGATTAAGCACCGTTGGCCAAGTATCGTGGCAACAAGTCATCCTCTCATTCGTGAAAGAATCGAAAAAATTGCAGGTCGTAAATGCTCAAATGTGTGGCTTACACATTAAAGTTGGCTGCTCTGGCGCAGCAAAAAAATATACAAGGGGTATCCTTTCGTGTTAGGGCGGTTGAAACATGTTTTAATGACGTAAACGGGCATTGGTACACATAACCGAGCGGAAACGATGACCAACGTCCTACGAATTGCCCTTGGCGACCCGTGAACCGTCACCCTCTCTCTCCTCGATGTCGAGTCGTTTGCGCCAATCAGCGAGGCTTCCGCTTAGCCCTAGGCCCGTCCCGTCATCGTCCTTCTTCCCTGATGCCTCGAAGTCAAACGTGTTGGAGAGACGATAATTCTTATTTGTGGTTTCCCACTGAGTTCTGAGCATATCTAGCTCGCTGGCTAAGTTGTCAAGGGCCATGCTGCCCCTAGCATCGCCAAGCCCAGTGTAAGCACTACCAGCTTCGGAACTTTCTTGCCTGTCGTGGGAGCCATTTATGTTTGGAGTGCTGCCTTCCTGGCCTCCGCTCATAGCCCGGCTTCTTCTTCTGTAATTGTCGACAGAGTTCTCAACTTGGTCGAGAAGCATTCCAACCTTGTGCTCCGCATCTTGAGCACGTTTCTCGAGAAGTACGTTTTCTTGCTGAATCTGTTGCATATCGTGCTCGCGAGCTGCCAACTTTGCGACGGCATCTTCCGCTGACTGCACGGCAGCATCGCGATCTTGCTTTGAAGACGCCAGCTCCTTTCGTACTTGACTAAGCTTTTCCTGAAGTTCAGCGGCGTATGCCTTGACCTGTTCCTCTAGACCTTCAACCTTGGCTTGTAATAAGCTGCGTTCTGCTTGCCACTCTGCTGGTTCGGCACCTTGGCCAGACTGGGCGCGATCCTCCAACTCCAAGTTCTCGTTCTTGAGGCGGGTGTTATCCGACTTGGACTTAGCAAGCTCATCTTTCATCCGTTTCAGCATCTTCTCCGTGCCCTTAACATAGTGGACTGCTGATTGGTAGTCGTTTTCCAGCTGCACAATTCTATCGCGGTACGCAGCCTCCGTATCCTGCAGTTGGACGGCAAAGTTCTGCTTAGTCTCCTCGTGGGCAGCAACAGCTTGCTGTAATTGTCGTTCAAGCTCGTTGTTTCGCATTAGATCAGGCGAATCGTTCCTGCTCCCAAGGCCGCGCACACGAGCAAGCCCATTCGGACTGATTCCTCGCTCGGCCAAAATGTCCTTCAGGGTATTATGTTGCACTGTAATGGCATTGGATTCAAGTTGTTGATTAGCAAGCTGATTCTTGAGGTCAGTGTTCAGAGCCTGGAGAGACTGAGTATCCTTGGTAGCCGATTGTAGTAAGTGGCGAGTTCTTACGCCTTCCCTAGCAGACTGCTCTTGATAGGCCTCCAGCCCAGCAATACGCTCTTCAGCACTACGCAGCTTATCGGCAGCCGCATCGGCCTCCTGGTGGTATTTCCGCACGAGATTGTTAGCGGTGTCTACCTGCCCCTGAAGTACGACAATGCGGTCGGCATCAGTGCGATTGGCCTTGCTTGGGTCGCTGTTGATCTTCTCCAGGCCTGCCAGAACAGCTTGTCGATGAGCTTGTGCCTCAGCAGAACTTCGCTCAGCGAGTTCCTCGGCATCTCGTAGACGCTGGCTGACAGCAACAAGCTCGGCCGTGCTAGTCTCATGTTCGGCTTTGAGCTTGCTCAGCTTGGACTCGACCTCCTCACGTTGGGAGCGTTCTTCTTCAAACCGGCGCTCCAAATGATTCCTCATCTCGTGAGACACCGTCACAGCTTTCCGCAACGAATCCAGCGTTTCACTATGTTCTGTTGGGTTCCCAGAAGCCTCGCTGAGTCTTGCTTCGATATCGGATTTTTCAACCCTGAGAAGCTGAGCAGCGGCAACTGCCTCGGCAGCAGAAACGGCCTGTTCCCGTGCTTCTCGTTGTGCCATGTGCAGCTCAGCCCTGAGCCGCTCTACCTCAACCGATGTTTGGTGCTTGAAGCCCTCCAAGTCCGCCATTCGCTTCTGGGTAGCGCTTGCCAGCTCATCAGCAAGTTGGCGCGCGCGCTTCTCGGCTTCTAGCTCTGAGCTAGTACGAGTCAAGTTGTGCTGCAATTCTTTGGTAAAGTTCAAGGATGCGGCGAGTTTTCGGTTCATCTCTGACAGACGCTCACCACTGTTTGCATCCCGCTCACCATCAAGTTGTGGACTATTAGTCGCGCTAGTGACATGACCAGCCATCTTCGCTTTGGCGTATGCGGCTTCTCGCACAGCGGCATCGCGTTGCTTCTCCACCTCGGCAATTTGTCTGGCGGCGAGAATGCTTTGTTTGTCCACCGAATTCTGAACGTTGGCTAATTCTTGTCGCATGGCAATGAGTGCTTCAATGAGAGGCTTATCCTCGTCGTCAAAAGTCTCAGCGCCACGGCTCTCCAGACCCGGGCTGAGAGTCGCGTTACCAACATATCCAGCCTTGCGCGCAAGCTCAAGCTCGGAGGCATACCAAGCATTCCGGTTCCGCGCAGAATCAAGCTCCTTGAGCAGTGCGACTGTCTGAGAATTTCTGTTAGAGCCCTTCCGAGACAGAGGATTGCTCGGTTGCCGTGTTGGCGGGGGCGGCGAGGCCGGCCGGTTGGTAACGCTCTTCAGGGTAGGCTCTGTAATGCTGTCAATGGAGCCTTGACCCCGCGTCTGCCTCGAGGTTTTGGACTTTGTCGTCTCTGCCACGTTCTCACCTCTCGAAGAGCTTCGTCCGACTTGTTGATTTGGTGTGCGACGTCCATTAGTGACCGGGCTGCCTGTGCCAACAGCTTCCCGTGTGATTGGGGACTGTGTTTGACTGCTGGTGCCGGAAGTCCCAGCGCCGACAGCCTCTCTTTCTATCCTCTCTATTGATGCATTTCGTAATCTGCGATTTGCTGTTGCCGCACCGGTGTCGACAGTTGGCCGGGGAGGTTGACCTTGCGGTGGTGGACCAGAAGGTGTTGAGGTGCCAGCTGAGCGAGGCAGCTTCGACATGCCGTTACTAACAGGCGGGGGCCCGTTCATATCGACGCCACTGCCCCCATTTCGTGTAGGACTTGCAGGCCCACCAGGAATTCTCTTGGGATCAGGACCATTAGATCCGTCGCGAGTCGATGGGCGCTCTCCACTGGGTCGTCGTCCCTGCTGTACTCTTTGGGTATTTGATTGAATCTGCTGGTCGTTGGGATATCGGATTTTTGTGGTGTCCAGAACATAGACTAGAGAAAGATCGTTCACTGGGTTGGTGGCCGAACTCGGCTCTCCTCCCACGACGACCACAGATTTTCCAACTGCTGTCATACTGTGCCCCGAACGTGGTGAAGGGGAGGGGCCCATATTCTGGAAAGTGTACCAGCGACGCGAAGAAATGCGGAAGGCGGCCAAATCACCAAGATCACTCCCCTCTTCAGTACGGCCACCAAATATGTACATCACATCCTCAACCAACGCGGCCGCATGACCTTCTCTTGGTACGGGAATGTAGCCGATGCAGTCGAAAAGGGTCCATTTGTTTGTAGTTGGATCGAAGCACCAGACATCGTTGAACCATTGGTAACCGTTTGTGCCGCCAAAGCTAGTCAAAGTCAGATATCGGCGATGAACGATATAGACGCCCGAGTCTACTTACAGGTACATTTTATCGTTGTACGTGATCATGGAATGATTAGTTCGGGCCGGGGGGACTTTGCCCTTTGGGAGTTTTGACGCATCGGTGTTTTCTGTGAGGATCTCCCACCTGTTATTTGGCGCCTGTAACATATTGAGGTCGAACGCGGCGAGATCATTCATGAAGTATCCCTCAACTTGACCACCGAAGATGTATATCTTTGACCCAATGATGTTCAGCGAATGACCATAGCGACCTGAGGGTCGAGGGCCAGCGGGTAATGCTCGGGACCATTGTCTTGTTGCTGTACACTCTGTTAGTCTGGCTTCAGCACTATGACTGACCCATCTGCCTATATCTTACAAGTGTTCAGTAGATATAACGTCTCATCCAAGGTGTCTGCTTCATCGATCTTGGTGTCGCCCCCGTATACGATAAATGCGTTACCAACTAACAACGCTGCATGCCCTACACGGGGTCCAGGGCCTTCAGATGTCGTAGCGAGGGGATAACAGGACATGTTCCCGCCAGCTTCAATCATCCAGAGATCCCCTTTCACCGTTGAGCTATTGATCAGACCACCCATGACGTATATGTCACCTTCCTTGGAGGAGATTGAGTTCACAGCGGCCCCATACCGCGGAAAAGGTCCAGGTGTATTGGACGTGAACGTGAACCGTCTCTGGGACCAAGGATATAACGAAGAATTCGGGCTAGTCTGCTGTGGACCAGGATTGCGAAACTAGACGATAGACAGAAAATTTAGCATAAACTGCGACAAAGCATCTTGAGATGGCTGCGCCCTTGGGGCGAAGGACACCAAGAAACAGACTTACAGGCAAGTCGCTCATCTGCTGGGAGGGCTGTTGTTGCAATTGTTGTGCTTGCTCTTGCGGTGCAGTGCGACGAGCAGCATATTTGTCTACGTCTGGGCTCGCGCTCCCTTCATCTAAAGAGTTCAGGCTTCCAGTTGGGGTTGATCGTTGCTTCTCCTCTCTTGCTATACGGCCGGCTTGACCTTGGAGTGAGTTCGCAGAACCGGGCGGGCCATCCCGACTGGAGACATTTCTGTCCTGGTTCTTTTTTGACTTGAAGAGGAACGCCATGGCGACCTATAGCCAGGCTCCAGAATCAAGGTCCCCTTGGACAAACGGGAATCAGTTTCTGCAGCGGAGATAACGGCCAATAGGTTCGACGTCGAACGGTGTTGCAGACAGATCAGAAACCGGCAAATCGAGAGAACGCCCGAAAAGATGGTTGAGTCGGCTAAGCAATAGACCCAGACAAGGACGAGCGCAAGCGTTGTTGGTGGCCGAAAGGGTGAGAATTGAGGTTGGGGATGGCTGGGGTCGGTAGGTACATTTGAGGCTGGTGTGTCGGCAGTGGAGAGACCCAAGGTTCAGAAGACCCAAGGGAATGATGCGACTTGTTCGTTGTTGATCGCCTGGAGTCGGTATCGCTTTTTCCTTTGGGATCTGGCACGTATTCCTCTCGTTGAGGCAGTGATCGGGTGTTGTTGGTTGTGGTGTCTGCGAAAAGGGGCGAATAGTTCGGGGATGTGGTATTGCGACAGTTGTCGTTTGTCGGCGGAGTATGGCTGGATAGGAGTAGAGGATGACGGGCTAGGTCCCTCCCGCTATGAGGGCGAGGGCGGATGCGGGCGCTGTCGATAGCCGGGCTGGCAGAGACGGACAGACGACCGAACAATGCAACGAAACAGACTGGCGATAAAAGAGAGGATGTCGCCGGCTTGAATGAAGGGACGGCGGGTTGGAGGACGGGAGTGAGAACCGACTACAATAGTGAGGAAAAAAAAGATGGTCGGCGACATGAGCGTCGGGGGTGCAGTCACGAAATTTCCAACTGCCCTGTACTCCAATCTTTTTCGCTGTCGCCAACCCAGCGGCCCTGCCGTGCTGTGTCCGTGAGCACCTGGTTTGCGCGCTGCGCGCTGCCGGCACTACCTCACTTACACTGGTAAATGGTAATTCGACGGGTGGGTTCAAATTCTGGCACTTCACTGACACTGGACAGAATGGATGTGAGCAAGGGTAACGTGCAGGTGGGTTTGGTGGAAAGCCACTCCTCTCAGGTGCCCCCCCAAGCTCCTCCTGTTCTCCCTGCAACTTGCTGTTTAGCCTGGGCCAAGTTAGCATTCATTGGTCCAAATCAACTGGGGGACTGCTATCACGGGCATAGCGTCAATGGCAGGCCCTGAGCGGTGGTTGGAGGTGTCCATGCCGCAAAGGTACCGTCTGCGCTATCAGAAGTGACTTGAACCTCGCCTCACATTCAAAATGCCACTGAAGTCATGCCACACCTGTTGGCGAATGATACTGCGTCCATTGGGAAACATAGAACTGCAACCTCGAGGTAAGCAGTAACCTGACTCATATGTAGTCTTGTCTACCAGCAATGCTATCCCCCTTCACGTCCTTCAGCTTCACATCCATTTGATGCATATTAATGGAACTTGTAAATATCAAAAAGTGGACATGTAGAAATGCGCCACATGTATTCAGGATCTCTACAGTGGCCCGTGTCCCTGGTCTTGAATCTCCATCCTGTAGGTAGACACACGGTACCTAAGGTACCTAGGGAATAAGGTGCAACCTCACCGAGGCGAGGAGGGCATCCATTATGCCGGCCTAGAATACAGGTATCTGGTGGCTCAACAATAAGCGACTTCCAATGCAACTGTCTGCAACTGCTAGATACATAGGAGAAAAATGGTCATTTGTGTTATCAGAAGCGTCCATACATAACTGGTATCCCTGAGGAAAATGAGTCGTGTAGAGTTGAATACGACCTGTGTACTCACAGTGGATCCATATACCAGTACATATGTATAATTAATAACTTCCAGCCAACATTCTCGCTCGGGGGAACTTGCCGTGTGGAACAGAAACATTTGGCAGGATACAAACCGTCTCGGCAACTTCAGCACATCATTGACGGTACCAAGTTGGTAGAGTCATATCGGAATCACGTTGTTTCAAGCCTGAGACCCCTGGTATGATAAGATAGATCGTTCCCGCGACTTCTACAAAACGAAACATACCGTACGTGGATTGTTCTCTAGGAACATCTGCATCAGCAGATTTGCATCCCGGTCGATTGTTGATTTCCTGGAATGCCGAAGAAAGCATGACAGCAATAACGGTACCCCAAAATCGCGGTCCTGGATATGCGGTCTGTTCCATCTTACTAAAAGCAGCGTCCCATGCAAATGGCATGCAGCCATGATTTCCCACAATAGTCCCGACCAAATGCTACGGTATATTGGAATACGCCCAACACCCAGCGCTCAACACTTCGTATAAAGCAACATCTGAGCGTTCTATTTTTTTTTCTTCAGATGGAGAATGTACGAAAAAGAAAAACGGACCGGCACATATACGACGTGAGACCGTTGTGTGGGCGGGTGGTATCATTTGGAGAAGAGTGATGTAGACAACGGGCGTATTTGGCAGCAGCTCGAGGACAACCTTTTCATCCCGTGACACAAGATAACATGCTTGCTTTTGACTTTTGAACCAGTCTATGGGAGTTGACAGCGACACGTCTATATCCGGACTTCGTGCATACTTTTTGAGATAAAGTAAGCAGGCACGCAGTCGAGGCAAGACTGTGAGACAGAACCAAAGCGACACACGCTTGACAGGTCTGCCTTTGATGATCATTGGTAGGTATTTAGGAAACATACCTCTTACCAGACCACATCACTGGAGTGCAACTTGAAGACTAGAGAAGGTACTGTATAGTCCTGTTGCGAGAAGATTGCCTCGGGTCCTGACCGAGGGTGTAAGGGACGTTTTCCGAAATTAGATGGTCAAAAATAATCAATGCAACCTGACAGCATGTTGTCAGATAGGTGACGATAGCCCCCTAATTTACCTACTAGGCATCGATAATTGAAGGATGAGCAGAGCACGTCAGGGGCTGTCACCTCACGTTGTCAAGCCTCGGCGCCTACTAGGAGGTGCCGATAGAAAGCGCTCATTGGACAGGCTACAGAGCTGCGAGCCACTCTTTCATACTAACTAAAGGGGTACATACCTTAGTAGCATACCTTTGTAGCATGAAGAAAAGACCACGGCACCTAACAAAAGATTCGAACATTGGGTGACGGTATAGAATACCAGCCTGAGCCTACTACCATGCAACAGGAAGCAGGCAAACCCAGGCCTTACGCAAACGGGTCAGCTGAAACGCCGGAGATTATTCACTAGCCCAGGTATGTAAGTGTGCGAATGTCTCCTCCACAGTCCCCTTTCCCAACTCAACGCTCTTACGTTTCAAGCAGCCGTGTACCGCACATGGCAATACTTATGTATGTACATATGTGTCAACCTGTGGCTTTCTCTGCACAGCACCTCTGCAAACTCCACATGCGCGCCTCGATGGCGAAGAAGATGCCATGGCTGAAATTAGGTCGATACTAACCCGTGTTGGATGAAATTTTACAAAGCTTGTCAAAGTACAGACATCTCCTCCGGGCGCTACTAATCAGCGTCTCCGACCTCTCGATCCAGCCTGCTGGTCATGGATTGAATCATTGCTTGGTGCGGCTGATATGCTGTAATTGTCATGCAACGTCGCATATCGATAATCAAATAAGTATGTAGCCTTACGCAGACTTACCAAACACCGGGTTTGACAAACCAGCTGTTGTATGTGAATGTGCGTGTACGATGTGTGATGCAAGCTACAGCGTAAGCGCACTTAACACCCAGGTACTTAATCCATTACGCGGCGGTGTTGAGCTGTTCTTCTCACGACAATATTGATAACATTAAAAATGCAGTCGGTTGCCAGAGAGTATATTATGACCATTTTCCTTAAGTATCAACTTTGGGAAATTCGCGTGGAGAATGGTCGAGTAACGCGTACTAGAATCCAGTCTACATGTCACCACATAATGAAATACTAATAAACCCAGGTAGCGGAAGCCTGAATCACTATCTGTCCTCCAAGTCGGAGTCATTTTGAGCGTAATACATAGATATGATCCAGATGATGAAATGGACAAAGCGGAAACCAAGTACTACCTAAGTAAAGGACTATTATGTCCTCTTATCACGTTGACTGATAAGTCACCTCCTCATCTTTAATCGTATATACTTAAAGTATGTAAGTACCTAGTAGGAGGTAGATACGGCATGTCCGGGGCGGTAGTTATCAGCGCGCGCAGGCTGCTGCTGGTTGCTGCTGGCTGTTGATGGCTGTAGCTCGGAACTTTGAATAGTGGTGGCCCCACCAAAGCCGTCCTGTTTGAATCGACCAATCTGAAGGCACGGTTCACTGTCACACGCATCACAGCACAGCAAGCACAGCGCGCAGCTCGCCGCCCATTCTCAGCATCAACCTCACTCTGCCGTAAAGTCAGCGCAGTTCAAGCCCAACTGCGTCTGCGACACGGCTTACTTCTACAAGCCAGCCAGACAATCTGCTTCTATTTTGCTTACCGCTTCTTAAGAATCGAATATATCGGACAGGCGGAATAGCTATGCCCTGCCTGCAACACGACCAGGGCTGATCCCACCATGACGGCTGTCGCAGTCCAGCAACACCATCGCCAGCAGCCTGCACACGCTGCTCAGTACCAATCTCCGACCGCATCTTCTCATCCCAAGTCCTCTACCGCCCACGACCGTAACCACCCTGCCTCCTCCTCCTCCTCTTCTTCGACCCACCAGCGACTGGTACGCGACACTGCGAACACTATGCCGTCACGCTTGGCCACGAATGGCTCGACCTCTGCGAGCAGCCCGCTCTATGCCGCGCAAACTGCGACGCCACAACTATATGAATCGGCAAACGGCCGTCCCAGCAGTGCAACTGACGGAAGCGATACGGACCCCAAACCTTCAAGTGTCTCAAATAACAAGAAGAAGCTTTCTATCGTCACCTCCTATGACGATAATCACAATGACCAGCCCAGGAGACCTTCCAAGCCCTTGTTTCTGCGATCCAAGAGCGATTTTGCTGTACGCCGCGAAGAACCCGACCATGCAGAAGATGAGATATATGAATGGGGGGCGCGGCATGGCTTCGAGGATCATTACCAGTCTGAAGACATTATTTCACAACTAGCTAATGTGAGTGCCATCTTTCTCACCGGCCAACCGCCTGTTTCCTTACTTAACTATGCCATTGAGCCACCATACATGTAATGAGCTCTGGACACCATGAGCCTCAGAGAGGTTTGCTGTTTGAGATGCATGGGTCCTCTGAGGCTGATTCTGAGGCGGTTCACTATGGCATGGTACCACAAATCCAAGATCATTTTCTGCTATTCTACTCTTTCGATCCGAAGGCAGTGGCTAGTGGCTGATTCGTCATACAGAACTGGTATATGTACTTCACAGACAAACGTCATGAATTGACAGGCCAGCCCAAGGCCTCCAACTACGAGATCGAGGATTGGCGCATGCGCGATAGGCTAAAAACTGTGTCCGCCGCATTGGCCGTATGCCTCAACATAGGCGTAGAGCCTCCTGACCAGCTCAAGACAAACCCGGGCGCAAAGCTCGAGGCCTGGCAAGATCCTTTCGTGCCACCAGCAACGAAAGCTCTCGAGACTATAGGGAAGGCTTTGCAATCACAGTACGAAAACATTTCCTTGCGTACGAGGTACAAGCAGTACTTGGACCCGTCTGTCGAGGAGACTAAGAAGTTTTGCATGTCGCTTCGGAGAAACGCGAAAGATGAGAGGGTTTTGCTTCACTACAACGGTCATGGGGTCCCGAAACCCACAGCTTCTGGCGAGATCTGGGTTTTCAATAAAAATTACACGCAGTACATCCCAATATCCCTATACGACCTTCAACAGTGGCTTCAAGCGCCTACGATATTTGTTTGGGATTGCTCGGAGGCTGGGAATATCCTGAATAACTACCACCGCTTTGTCGAAAAGCACGAGGAAGAGCAAGAGGCATTTGCCGCGGCAGATCCACATCATGAAAAGATCAGATTCCGCTCGTACCTGCACTTAGCAGCCTGTGCCGTCAAGGAGAATCTACCGACGAATCCTCTCTTGCCAGCGGATCTATTCACGGCGTGTCTAACGACCCCTATAGAGATGGCACTTTGGTTTTTCGTCCTGCAAAACCCACTCAAAACCAATCTCGTCCCGGAACGAGCCAAAAAGTTGCCCGGTCGACTTCAAGAACGTCGAACACCTCTCGGAGAGCTTAACTGGATCTTCACTGCCATTACCGACACTATTGCTTGGACCTCGCTACCCCGTCAACTCTTCCGCAAATTCTTTAGACAAGACCTTATGGTTGCCGCGCTGTTCAGAAACTTTATCTTGGCACAGAGGATCATGATGGTCTACGGGTGCCATCCGCAGTCGTATCCAGCCTTGCCTGACACTCATCAGCATCCTCTATGGGAGAGCTGGGACCTGGCAGTTGACCTTGCTTTAGCTCAACTGCCCATGCTGGAGAGAAAGGAGGCTGACGGTATCGAGTATGAGTACCAAAGCTCCACTTTCTTCACGGAGCAATTGACTGCCTTCGAGGTTTATCTTGCGCGTGGCGACGCAATGCTACATAAGCCACCAGAGCAACTTCCAGTCGTTTTGCAAGTCTTGCTCAGTCAGCAACATCGGGTCCGAGCCTTGATTTTGTTAGGGCGGTTCCTCGATCTGGGTCCATGGGCAGTGCAGCTTGCTCTTAGTATCGGCATCTTTCCTTACGTGCTCAAGCTCCTCCAATCGGCCGCTGCGGAGTTGAAACCAGTCATGGTGTTCATCTGGACCCGGGTACTTGCTGTTGATATTTCGTGTCAGCCAGACTTGATCAAAGACAATGGCTATGGCTACTTCGCGAACATACTCAAGCCGTCGGAAGGTCTGCCCGTTGCCAACAGCGATGAGCACAAAGCCATGTGTGCATTCGTGCTCGCTATGCTCTGTAAGGGGTACAAGCCTGGCCAATCTGTCTGCAACCAGATAGACGCTATGTCGTCTTGTCTGGTCCATCTAAAGAACGAAGACAACGTCTTGCTTCGTCAATGGGCCTGCTTGTGTATTAGTCAGCTGTGGCATCTCCATATCGACGCCAAATGGAAAGGGATCAGGGAGAGTGGCCCGACCAAGCTATCAGCTCTGACTAAAGATCCGTGCTGTGAAGTACGAGCAGCAGTCGTTCACGCCATGACGACATTCTTAGGCATCCCGGATATAACAGATGAAGTGGCACGGGTTGAAGAGTCGATAGCGTGGACACTTCTTGACATGACGAACGACGGAAGCCCTCTTGTGCGCAAAGAACTTCTGGTCTTCTTTTCCCATTTCGTGCTCCGATACGAACATAAGTTCATTGTGGCAGCATATGAGCAGCTAGTGGAAGAGAAAGACTACGCTTTGTTCCATCCTCAAGATGATGGGCTGGAATACAAGATAGGTTTGCACTACGCACGCCCGGAAAACCGCAACTCTGATGGTACCATCAGAGACGCAGCACAGGGCCTGTCATTCAATACTGTGTTCGCCGCTTGCTGGAAGCACATACTCATACTCAACGTTGACCCACATCCTGAAGTCCAGCGAGATGCTACTATTATCGTCGACTACGTTCACAATGCTCTCCTAACATCAGCCGCTGGCTCTCAAGCCCAAGTCCTTGTCGATGATATTCTGAGGCGGGCGCGGCGAACACGAGGTCACAAGAAGCAGATGTCTACATCACGGAATAGTCTGGCCGGAGTTCCTGCCTCGGACTTTTCACAACCTCAGCCCTCTCCCGGTCTCTTGAAAAGGACTGCTAGCATGCTTTTCCAGCTTCCCAGCTTCTTGGGCGGCGACGGATCCGCAAACTCGTCCCCTCTACCATCTCCCGAACTTACGCGGAATTCCTCTCAGAAGCTCCGCCACCCTGCTGACTGGCAAGGGCCGCCGGAGCAGAATGATCTGGCGCAAGTGCCTGCACAATATCACACGACAAGCGAGCCCGTTTCTGGTGGCTTCAAGGACCGAAATTCGAACGACCCTCCCAAGTTGCCACTTGTCAGCACATTCTTGGACTGGTCTATCGAGTATTTTCGCGAACCGCAGATGAAACCCAGTGAAGCTGAAGAACCTGGGAGCACCGAATATAATGAACGTCTCTGGAGAAGGTCCCGTAACGAGAATATCCTCAGAGAGACACAGCCACAGAAGCAGTATGCAGGTGCCCACAAATGGAACAACCAACTTTGTATTATGAACAACGGTGCTCAGCCTGCAAAGATGACCTTTCATCAGTTCGAAGATCATCTTGCAGTAGCAGATGATGGCAACACTGTGTTTATCTGGGATTGGAAAAAGCAAACAAAGCTGAATCGCTTTTCCAATGGAAACCCTGAAGGCTCGAAGATTTGCGATATGAAATTCATCAACGAGGACGACACTGCATTCTTGATGACAGGCTCATCAGACGGAGTTTTGCGTATCTATAGAAACTACGATACCCCAAAGACCACAGAGTTAGCTTCGGCCTGGAGAGCGCTGACTAACATGGTACCGAGTAATGTTAATTCGGGAATGGTTTTTGACTGGCAACAAGTAACCGGAAAAGTCCTTGTAGCCGGTGACGACCGCGTCATCCGTGTGTGGGCCGCATCGACAGAGACATGCGTTATGGACATATTGGCACGGTCAGGGTCTTGCGTCACGTCGTTGACGTCCGATCAGATGACAGGAAATATCTTTGTCGCTGGTTTCGGAGATGGTGCAGTGAGAGTGTTCGACACTCGTCTTCGACCCCAGGAATCGATGGTCAAAAAGTGGAGGGACAAATCAGACAAGCAATGGATCAGAAACGTGCACATGCAGCGTGGAGGCCAGCGAGAGCTTCTCTCCGCCAGTCGTGATGGTAAAGTAAAGCTTTGGGATATCAGAATGGATAACCCGCTTCGCGTTATCGAGGCATCGCGCGACAACCTCCGCACAGCAAGCGTGCATGAGCATCTGCCGGTTTTCTCCGTGTAAGTACTTCATGGCTAAGCAATTTCCCTGCTTGTCCCGTACGATAATTGTTGCTGACTGGCTTTGATATAGTGGTACATCTTCGCACGCTGTTAAAGTATTCAACTTCGACGGACACGAGCTGTCTCGTATGGAGCCTTATTCGAGCTTCCTGCAACAGAGCCGCGGAGCTCCTATCTCAGCCACGGCTTTCCACCCGCATCGCATGATCCTCGGTTGTGCCGCGCGAGGGGACCATCACCTGAACCTATTCACATGTGCCAGCGAAAAGCCCGAGACCATCCTCAACTCCATTTGAACAAGCAGTTTAGCCTCCCTCAGCTATTCAGAATGCCGAAGGAATTTGCCTGGGCATCTTGACAATCTTGTCTCCTCATTTTCGATATTGCCGCCAATGCAAAGGGGGACGAAGGCTGGAGCAGCCTAGTTCATAATTACATTATACATTCTAATGACTCTATTTCTTTCTATCTGCGCGTACCGGACGGCGGCATTGGGTTGGTCATTGGAAGGCATTTGATTGGTCATAGACCACGGGGCAGCCTCATTGGGGTGGTGCGATGGTGCACAGGGCGTTGGTGCTTGTTTATGGCGAATGAATATGTCGACGGGATCCTGCGATTGTCTTGAGATGACTCTGGTCGCGGTTGTGTTTGTGCAGATTTGTGAAGAAGGCCGAGACTGTTGAAGTTGGAAAACCCCATGGTCAAGATTATTCTTGAATCTATAATGGCACTGAGATCGAGGAGTAGAGATGGATGACGGGACAGTGAAGTCGATGCCGTACGTGTCGGTGGCGTGCAAAGACACGGCCATGTACCATATGACCACTCAAATAAGCGAAGATTTAATTGAATTTGATGATTTCACCTAGTCTAGTCCAGCACAAATAAACCTGGTGCTTACCCCGAACCTCCGAATTTCGTGAAAGCATGGATCAGGGTGCCACTTCACTCCGTGACGTCTCCTTCCTCATCAACCAAGGCCACATAAACAGGCTCCGTTTTCCTCGCGTAGAGAAAAAGCTTGTATCTGTCTCCCGTCGAAGGACACCTCCAATTTCGATATCGCTGTCAAAGGTCCCGCGATGCTGGATTTTGCCCGGTATCCAGGACGAGACGAGTGACATCGGTCCCGCCTGCCGATAGACTCCCCTGGAACCACTCGAAGGCGCCATGCGTCGCTGCTCGAAACTCTCCTTCCATATGTCCCACTTATACCCATAAAGGTAGGCGATTCCCAGTACGAACGCTGTCGTGGGCAGAGCCACGATCCAGAAGAATCGCTGCTCCTCGTCCGTGTTCCTGATGTCGGCGAAATTCATACCGAAGAAGCTGGTGACGAAGGACCTGCCGGTAGTCAGTATGCATGTCACGCTTGGAACGAGAGGTCGATAAGTAGTGCTACATACAGTGGAAGGAAGAAGATGGTCACAAAGGTGAAAACGCGGATCGCTTTTCCGTGGCTCTCTTCGCGGACTTCGATGCTCTGCTTCAACTGCTCTCGGAGATTACGGGTCCTGAGCTGCAGGGCCTGGAACTCATCGTCTCGTGCGCTTAAGCGCGCGATCGTTCTCGAGATGTAACGACTTTCGAGGATGAAGCGGGATATACGGCCCTTGGTGGTTGTCTTGTAGGATATTGGGTCCAAGACTCGTACAAGGTCGGTGCTGAAATTTTTCTGCCACTGGATCACCCGACGCATGATATCCAACTCCTCCTCGAGCGCATACATGTCTGAAAAGAGGCGTTTCTGTGGTCTTTGGTTTACCTGTAGTTGCAAACTCGTGGTGTACTGCTTATACAGTTCGCAAGGATCCACTGTCTTGCCTGAGGCGTGCTTCAGATCTCCCAAGAAGCCCTCGTTACTTATCATAGCAATCATGAATTCGGGCCCGATGGATGTCAGAGTAACACCTCCCGAGCGCTTGTCAGTCCTATTCGCCTTGATTATGTCAATCTTGACCTGTTCGAAATGGCGCCGGGCTTCCGCATGAATTCCCCGAAGTAGTTTAAGTGGCTTGGTAAGCGCGTTATGATCCTGTTGGGCCTTTGACTTGCTGCGCTTACCTATACGCTCGAGTCTGACAACCATTTGCGCAGTAATTGCGACAAGTAGGATGATATCTTCGAAAACTCGAAGAAAGCTCTTGAGTCCAGGATAGCTCTTTTCTGCGTCCGAGTTCTCTGAGATAGTTGTACCCAAACGGATATCTTTCGCTTCATCCAACAGGCTTTCAACAATGGAGAAACTGACCTCCATGAGCTGCGAGAGATTGCTGATACGAGCTTCTGTCTGGATTTGCGTAGGCGTTCTGAGGTAGAATTCTAACCCTTCGCGCGCGTCGTTCGGCCCGAAATGAACAGTTTCAAGGTGCACTAGGCCATCCCCATGTGACTTAAAACCCGGCAAGCATATGGGACAGTTTTCGAATGGTACTGTTGGATGAGCCAATGGCAGCTCTTCTCGAAGCCGAGTGTCTTTTCCGTAGTCTTGAGTGTGATAGGTATTTCCCACAGTTCTATCTTGAGCGACGGAAATGTTGTTCATAATCTAGCAATATTGGGTTAAAATCTGAGATTAACAGCTGATCGTCATATTGGATCACCTCACCTCACAAATGAGTTTTATACCACCCCATATTCTTCTAGCTGCAGCATGCTCGAAGTTGATAGGTAGGAATAATTCTACCAGACTTCTAATTGAAGAAAAATAGCTGGTTCTCAGCTCCAGCATATCTCGCTTACGCAATTCGAATACTCGATCTTTTGCGCCGTTTTCGACTGTTGAGCCGATAGCTGGTACAACATCTCGTATCGGCGATGCTAATGTCTCAAAAAGTGGCCCACCTTCATCTGTAAGATCTTGGAGTGCGCAATTTCCAGTCCTCAAGTAGAGTTTAGTATGCTCTGGCGATCGCTTTGAAATTTGCTCATCGATCTGGTCCAGAATGCGTTGGAGAAAACTGTCACGATTCATCGAAATACCAGACGGCCCCGTTTCTTTCCACTGTAAGAACGGAATATTCCTGGAAACATCTCCAAGATGACCCCTGACTTTTGGGCCGGGACTTCTGTCAGAACTGTGCGCTGTTCCAGGCAAGGGGTCGAATTCGATTCTTCCCGGTTGCTTGTTCTTGTTCATGGTTGACGACATGATCGAGCCCCCTCCTGGCGCCTCTACTTTTACTGCGACGTCCTCCAATGAAGGGCCGTAACCCTGTTGCGGTTTTGCAGGCTCTTCGGCGCCGCGGTGATGCTTCTTCCAGGGGATATGGCCAAGTATATCGGTATCATCAGCACCTGCGTCGACTAAGTAGTCCCACACGTTGGGTCTTTGATCATCAGGTTGTAGCCCATGCAACTCATCTCCGAAAGTTTCCAGCGCAGCACTCAAAGACTCCGGGTCATTAACAATGATCCCATTGGTGCTTAACGAGGCCAAACGTCGACGATTTTCTTCTTCTTTTGACGCTTGACTGTCGACTAGAGTTGGCTCCGATTGGTCATCAGAATTGGTCTCGTAATGCCCAGCTCGATCCCCCCTTAGCCTTCGGGTATGTCCATCGTATAGTACCAACGAGCCTTTATAAGAGTCCAAACTGTATGTTGGAGCTGATGGAGTATCCAAAGTGTCATCCGTAGTTCTTTGGTGGTGGCTTGAGTGTGTGTTTGATTTCTTCTCCCGATATGGGATGAGCATATCTTTCCGGAGAACCTCAACCTCACCTTGCGGTTTGACAATGAGCGACCGATTGCTTCGATCTTTTTGATGTGCGTGGTGTTCCTGCTCAGAATATTCGCTCCCGGAATCACCAGATTTTCCAGACTTATGGCCTAATAGCGGTCAATGGTCGCCTAGTTGTCAATTGTGATGGATTACATGACGTACTCTTCGTTCCGAAGAAATCTCTTGATGTTGACCACACGGGGTTCCTGTGTGTGGATTCTCTGAGAACAAGCGCCATAGATTTGTTTTCACGTTGTGCATTAGACTTCAAAGTCAGTTTCAGAAGAGGCAAAGGGTCACACATGATTATATCGAGCCATGTCTGTGCTGTAAAGGGCTCGCCATCGTCGAGCTCGATATCGTAGTCGCTTATCGGGTTGCCTCCAACATTGGACCGCAACGAATCTACCATTTGTCTCGCAGCCTGATTCTCTTAGTAATATTACAAGCCTGGTAGATGTTTATACTGACGAAATAAGAGTCAGATGCTCTTAGAGCAACAGTGAAACAATGTCTGTCAAGATCTGTAACTGTAGCTATCAATATCTTCTCTGGTCGAATCGTTTCTTGAATTGAAGTCCCGCGAAGTTCCGCTAGAGACAATGGGCCACATGTGATAAGAACCATATTTCAATTAGTCAGACACTATAGACTTTCGGGGAGAGCTCATTGCACTCACGAGAACCACAGAGCAGGTACCAGACCTGAGGAACGCAAATGACAGTAGCGGCGGAATCTTCTGGGCTTCTTCGAACAACCTGTTTCAGATCCCTCTCATCCATTAAATCGAAGTTATATAGTGACTCCAGGAGGGTGCGCGTCCTATGGATACGTTCGTCTTTGGCTTCTAGGCTGACGTCTCCATGACTGTGTGCTTCCAGGCGCAATAAAGGCGTCGCACAGAAGAAGGCAGATTTCGCACCACGATTCAGGTCCTGATCGCATTGACCATCGCATCGGAGTACCGTGCCTGGCTCAAGATAGAATCCGCTGCGTTGACCGTTGGAAAAGGACTTTTCGAGTTTTGGGCATTCCACCTGCAATAAATGAAGTGCCAAAGAAACATAGTCATCGTCCAAGAACTGACAAGTTGAGACTAGGCCCTGTGACTAATTGAGCAACTCGACTCCGTAGCTTCGGTTATCAGAGCCAGGGCTTACCACAAGATCATTAAGGCATAGGCTCTGCTGCTCTAGATGTCTTATTAAAGGTCAATATATCGCTATCTTTGTGTTACGGGACTAGACAGCCCAGGGGAGGGGGTCTTGCAGCAGTGTGCAGAACTTACAACCATCTCATTGCGTGTCCCGCTATAGGAAGCCAGTCGTCGTTGTTTGGATATACCATGCTTACTTTATCATGCCCTAGCCCGTCTGAATAGTGTTCCACTGCCAAGGCGGTCGAAAGTTGACTGAAACCGTCCCGTTGAAGCTTGTAATTTCGATGCGACCACGCTTGTGAGAGCGTTGGGTCCTGTTCAAATCTCACTCCCGTATGCATTCGTAGATGTAAGTCTTCTGCATTACGATGTGAATCAAAAGTCCTAGGTTGGAGAGACAGTTGGAAGGAGATCTCGGGGCCTGATTGTCTGGCTGATATGGGAGGCTTGTAAAGCGTTGGCATATGGCTAGATGCAATATGCGGCGCAGAGTGGTCGGCTTGTGCAACCTTTTCTGCCACTGGTAGTGTCCCAGATGGCTGTGCGAAATATGGTGTCTTGGCATTATCGAAAGGATATCGAGGATGTGGTGCCTGGAACGGTAGGGATACCGGATCGTAGTATGGATGGGTTGCAGGGTGTGGTTCGTAGTGAGGATATGCGAATGGCGGATTCGGACTCCATGGCGGTACACCTGTTATACCCTGGGGGAAATATCCTTTGTCGGGGCGTTCGAATGAGTAAGTATCTGGCCCAGGCTGGCCTTGGCCTTGGTAATAGGAGTGTGGATAAGTAAAATAATCGTATCGAGGACGAGGTAGGAATGGATTCTCGTATCGGGGCGGAGATGGAGACGGGATCCGAGGACGTGATCGCGCATGTATTCCACGAGAGGTTTGGCGGTTCTCAGAACTATTTGTACTTTCTTCGTCCGAGGCATAATAGGAACCAGGGCTCCGAGCAACACCAGGTATGTCTATTGTAACATGTATGCCTTTTTTTTTCTCAGGGGAAGACGAGCGCGAATCTGTCGAAGACCCAGTCTCCTCAGTATATGGCGACGAAAACTCACTGTTAGTTTGATACGGTATCTCTGCAGGATCTGCAGAAGAGCCATTTACACCGACCCGGATAGACTCATCGTCGTTGGCCACCGGCGAATGAACTTTATCGGAATGTTGGGTAGAGACACTTAGCGGCACGTTGTAGGTTGAGCCACCTGAACGAGATAGATAAGCACGAGAAAAATCTAAGTTATCTCTGAGACGAGCTTTGGTGCTTGTGGTGCTGGCGATAGGCCGCCTTAGGTCCTCATCGTCAGCCTCTTCGACATAAGCAGGTTTAGCGTAAGCGGTACGCCTGGAAGGCGGAGGAAGGTTTTTACGAGGTACAGATTTCGAAAACTTTTTGTAACGACGGTAGGAAGAATCGTACGACTCAAGTTCCGACTCAGAAGGAGCGACTCTCAGGGGCCTCTGATACGCAAGCGGCTGCGGCGACGTCGGCTTCGGAGTTGGTACGCTGGGTGGCCTGTCTTCAACTGCAAGATATGGTGGCGACTCGAACCAAGCTGGTGAGTGGGAGTCTTTATGTGAGTTATGGTCGGTCAAGTCTATATCACTCCAAGACTCTATTTTGGCCTGGGTTCCTGCACTCTGTAGTTGATCAACAGCTCCAGCTTGCAGCCATTTCTCAACATCCCACTCCTTATGCGCCGCCGTGTCGACGGCCCCACTGGTCAGATCGTCTGCATTCGACAAGGATCGTACTTGAAAAGATGCATCTTGTGCTTGTTCAAGGCCATTGAAACTACGCCTCTGAGAAGATCCTTCTGTTGGGCCACACCCTTTAGTCAAGGCACCTCTAAGCGGAGCACCAGCGGAAGCTGAGTCACTACAGTCGGATGACTCCGAACTATCATCTGCAATATATGCAAATGACTTTTTTCGTGGTTTACCGCTCTTGAGGTCTTCCAAATGATCCAGGGAGTTGGACATGTCCCGATCGTTGATGGTTGGCTGCCTAGAACTCCTGTCCGGGGTGGAGGACGCACTATCTTGGCTGAGCGTGAAGCGTATCTGATGTAGACCGTCTCCCTACTTGGTATTAGAGTTTGCCATCTAGAAATAAGAGAAATTCATGCTGACCAAATGAGGACTTGTTTGGCGCAGACTGCTTGGAGACGACATTATAGAGTGACTACTGGAAGTAGCCTACTCGGAGACACATGTTCCCTTCAAGCTCCAAGTTTCTGTCAACCGAACCAGAGGCATCTAACATCTACTTCGCTAATGTGATTCGAGGTTCCACGTGCAAGCATAGGAAAGAAATGGAATTCATCTTCTGGATCTCTGCGGGGCTGCCACGAGGCTGTTGGCCCCCAAACTCGTCGCGGGGCTTGGCCGGGCCATGCACATTCCCGGCTGCAGGGCGCCCAACATGATGTTACATAGCTTTCTGTTTATTGGATAGATTCGACCAGTGGTGGCTGCTGTATCTTGATCCATGAGACGGGAAACTGTATGGTATGTCCTTGTTCACGGCGATTGGACTAGCTTCCGTATCTTCTAGAGGTAATGGAGAGTAAACGATGAGGTAGCTGTGAAGCTCCGACAGTGGACAGCAGACTGACTGAGTGTCAGGTGACTTAGCATAGCTGATGTCTCGAATGCTATATTGTGAGCCTTTCATATCTGTCTCCCCGATTGACCAGACGGAGATACCTGGAAGTCTCGATACGTCTCGGAGCGGGGTAGAGCTCCCGTCACGATACGAAACGAAAAAGGAAGGCATCTGGGCCGACACAACGCCGAGATAGCAGTTGGAACTGCCTTTTTTAGGGCCACCTGTACCTCTTATCGCGACCTTCACGCAGTTTACCGTCTTGGTACGGCTGCGTTGGTGAGACGGAAAGGGAATGAGGCCAGTCTTAGGTATCTACCTAAAGGCTTCCGTGCAGTTATCCATTACAGAGCACTGCTAATCGGTGAGCCTAGACACGGTCATTTCGTGACAGTCCATGATAGTTAGAGTCTACGCAAGAATGCTCATGTGCAAGATGGGCGTCTCGGAGATTCTGTCCGTACCTGATGCAGGTACTGATGGTGTTGAGCCCGAGGTGTGATTTAGTGCGGCGTAATCTCAATGTTGGAGTCTTTCCTTTGCCCCACACCAACCCCATCACTTGGCAAGCAGCTGGCGCCACCCGCAATGCGGCCCTACCTCATCGAAGTCACCAGAATACGTGCCTAGCTAGGTGCCTATAGACCGGTGCATGACGAGGCAGACCATAGACGACTCAACTGTGTAGGATATTGCCTGTTGATTGAAAAGCACAGGACGTTGATCGCAGTATCTACCCCTACATCCATAGTGAGGACCACTGATGCTCACGTTCCACAAGTGCGGCTTAAGTAGGACTTCGCAGTACAACGCAATGGTTACCAGTCTCAACGATAGGCAGGCAGGGATCACCAGAATCGGGATCGACAGGGAGGTTACAATATGGAAAAGAGAGAAAGAGAATCAAATAGATGGAGAAGATCGTTCCATTTCTTCAGATACTTCGAGGGCGCATAGGTTTTCGACTCGGATTGATGACAGGTAGGCTTTGAGTGCAATACTTCCTTGTTAAATCAACACATGACTGATACGTTAGGATTGAAGTTGCTGTTAACGTATGTACTGAACCATCAGGCATCTTTCATATGTGTGTTCATGCAACGAGAATCTAGACGTAACCAAAACCGATGTTTTGGCCGGTTGCAGAGGATATCCATCGCACATAACCATGGCATACAACAGCAACGCGATGATAGACCAATGTACCGGCAACACTTCAAAGGCGTACTTTAGACCTATTCAAACGATAGAATAAGATGGGATATCAATGTGGCAGTGCTACTAGACATTCAGAGCCTCGGACCGCCGCAAACTTCAGATTACCTATCGTTGCGACGAGAAACATAATGGTGTGAACTCCCTTAGCGAAATTAGATACCGATTACCGCTGCTTGAGAGTAGCACAATCCGGAACATAAGACCTGGATAAAAAAGTACGCATAAAAAATCTAAACCCAAAACTACTGCAAAAACACTCAAGTACTTGGGGTGGAAAATATGATGGGTACACCAAGGCTGTGAACGGCACTGTACACTCACCACATGTGTATGAGAAGGAGGTTTCTCCCTCTAATCATCAGTAGCACTTGATCAGCCAAGCCTCATATGCCTAGTATTAATCACACAAATAGGCGTAGTATGCAATATGGGGTTTTCCTTTCTTTTCTGATTTAATAGACTTGCACATTGAAACCTTGTTTGACACCTTCATTCTCGAACCCTTTTTGCTCCAATTAATTGTTTTATATGGAAAGAATCTCTGTTGCTAACGGTACGGTCACTGTGAGTAGCTTCAGTCATTTCTTGAGTCCAACATCTCCTGAATCAAGGTATTGTGCAACCAAATTGCCGACCTATATAATGATAGTGAAACCCAACACATAGAAGAGCCACTGCGGAGGTACACTATTTGGACTTAAAGATATGTTAGGAAGTACACAATGTACTTTAGATACCTAGAGCTCGGGAGACGGCTCGCCATCGCCCCTTCTACGCCAGTAAACGAGCCAGAGTTTTTGTGACTTCCCTTCTATGAGAGAAGATGTTCTCATCAACCAATCAGATAGCTGAATCAGCTTCAAATCATGCCAAAATAATACCTTGAGTCTAGGCTGCCGTTAAGAGCCAAGATTGTTTTCGATTCCGCTATCGCGATGCGGTCCAAGGAGCATGCCCCCCCCCCCCTCAAACTCTCCCCTCTCATTGGCCAATCCCGGTCACAAGGCCCTGGCGCTCTGTAGAATCATCGTGAGTCAAGCAGTCACGCGTGTTTCTGCTTGCTACTTACCGAGGACGCGCGCATTCCTGTTCTCACCTGCTGGGGCACGCTGACACCGTCATCCTGTGTGGTCTTGTGGTCAGCGATAACACGCCATCATTGCCAACAGCCGCACCTGGTGCTGCGAATGACAGCCCGTTTAGAGCAGTGGTTAGCTCGCCGGCCTCCGGACCTGGTTCCTGATAGCCGGAAACTCGGGTTCGAATCCCGGAGCGGGTGAATTGGGTTTTGCCTTTCTTTTTTCTTCTTTTTTAACTGTAACTGTTTGATAATGCCCTCCTCAGACTGTGAATTGAGTCTCTTGGAGGTACGCACCTGTTGCTATACATCACTCTCCCGGTACCTACTTAGAAGTGAAGTGCACTCGAGATATCCTGCCGCGGATTGAATTTTAACCTTAATTTGATCCCCTGTCGAACGATATTTGGCGTTCTATTACAGCGGGCTGGCTGTTAAGCTACATGAAGTACGGCAGAGACGAAAGTGACATCACTAATAGACGGCCGGGCTGCAATCCCTGCTTTAAGACATGGGCACCAGGTCGCTTGGCTCTGATCCGGAGTTCGGCAGCTCGTGTTTATCTTATTGTCAGGCAGTTGTATAGCCAAGCCTTCTTAGCAGAGATATGCTGAGTACCTGGTCTGGGGTCTAGATTTGCGATCCCATGTTTACAGACTGAACGGAATCCCCTCAGTTATCTACGCCCGTCACGATGCGCTACCTGAAGATATCACATGTCATCTTGATTTTCAGCAAATCGATCGCCTAGAGAATTGTTTACTTGGGCTAGGCTATCATATAGGTACATTTTTGTTTGACCGACTTGCGCGCGTAGTCAATCGAATGAGTGGACGGGATCCAAAAGGCCCAAGCCAAAGCATGTATTGCCCTCCTGGCAGCTCCCACCCTCCATCTATCTGCTCCATCCTGGCGCTGTGCGGTGATCCTCCACGTCCGTTTATCAACACTGCCTTGGCGCTTGTGGTGGTGGAGATCAGGCCTCGATCCAGCCGACCAAAGAGCTCTAAGGGATTCTGAGCTTAGAGGCCGACAGGAGTCTGGCAGAGAACGTCCTGGCCAAGCTAGAGGAAAAGAATCAGCCATCTGCTTCAGTGAGAGTAGCTATCAGTCGAGAGGTACACATACAACGGGAAGGACACAGCAGCGGGCACGCTGGCCACCAGCGGCACAGATCGACTCGAAGTTGGAAGCGCTGGTGGGGACCTTGCTGGCTGAAGCCGAATATGTTAGTCACAATATCAATCTGTAGTATCGGAGTTGGTGACGTACGAGAAGCGCAGTCCAAGTCCGCAACACCGAGTACATCGGTAGCACAGCACTGCGCTGAGTCGTAGAGCCCGGAGCACTAGATAAGATATTGAATCAGTCAAAACGGTTCATCTATACATCGACATATTTCATTGAACTCTAGGGGGCTAAGACGATAATCTCAGGGGCTCTTGTGTAAGCGGCAGTGCCTTCAGAATCTACTCACGGGGTCGTATGGTCCACCAGTGCTGCCAGTAGGTACGGCGAGGGCGGTGGCGATGAGGCCAAGGACAGCGGCGAGGGTGGTCTTCATTTTGGCTGAGTTGATTGGCTGGTGATAAGTGCTTTGGAGCGAGAGTGTTCGAAGAAGCTGCTTGGTCTGGATAGGAGTCTGGTGCTTTGGGCTGATGAGTGAAGAGAAAACCGGGAAACTCGAGGGGAAATATCTGCTCATTATATAGACAATGCGCATCATACATCTCAGCCTATCCGCCCACATCATTCTGTGCTTTTCTCTCGGGGTCATGATGGACTGTAGGCAACGTCGATTCGCTTCTCAGCCCTTGCTGCCGCCCCTTGTTACTCCTGCCTTCCTGACGACTTGCCGCCGATGCCGCGACGCCACACGGCTCCCTACGTCGTAGTCATTCGATCCAAGAGGAGATGCTTCCAAAAACAAGTCCTGAAGTGCATGAGAGCCCACCGCGGTCAGCTTTCTGGATAGTTGAAGAGCAGGTATCGAACTGCGTCTCGGTTGTACCTACCTACGCGATGCTGACGGCCTCGCAACCAGGCTTCAGCAACTCACGGATGCCAATGAAGCAGCTGATTCGTCGATGGCCATACGGCCATACAGCAGGTCGTTCACCTTAGGCATGCGGTAGCTTGCGGCAGTCGATCGCTACCGGATCCGTCTAGTTGGAGAGAGGTCTACCCGAGATAATCTTGCAGGGATATCATCGTCGACAATTGCATAGCTGTCTGTTCTTGGCCAACAAGGGGTTTTCCCAATTGGGGCGGCCTGGGCAAAATTGATTGGCCTCGACAGAATTGGCTACAAGTGCGGAGAAACGGGTCACGATTGTAGCCGTTGCCTGCCGTTGTGACCGACGAATCGGCTATTGTGGGATGAGCTGACATGCTGGAGGGTAGTTTGGGAGGGGACTCACTACCTGTCACGAACCCAGCGAAATCCAAGCTCAGGCATCACACCACACTCGATGAACGGGCGTGCGGCTGTGAGGTAGTTATCGAGACCGCATGGTGTGTGGTGCGTGGTGTGTGGGCGAGCGTATGGTACCTAGGGACCGCATCTCTCATCTTTTTTAACTTGGTATGCTTACCGCGGCACCGTACCTATGTGTTTGGCGCCTGCTAACATATCAGGTACGTGACTGTTTTTCTTCCAATATTCGAAGAGACGGCCAAGTCCCGACGCAGCGGTGACCTTCAAGGACCATCGTGATCTGCAGACAGTGTGTGCGCGGGTGGCGGCGCCTGTTGAGCTGTCGTGCGTCTCCTATGTGAGTCCACCCCAGGCTGGCAGCGGACAGATCATGTATGTAATGTTGTGGAATTGAGGTGCATACCTAACATATCCATACCCAAACCCTGCGCGCTGAAAGGGAGGTACATAGCAGGGAAGTAGGCTGACTCGGGGAGACAACATGGGACGGAAACACGTCCAGATCACCCGACGCAAGACGACGGAGCATGAATCCCACAAAGGAGCCAGCGCGATCCATTTTTTTAATCTATTCTCCTACGACGTTTCGATCGGAACCTCTTTCCCGCCCCGCCCAGCTCGATAGTCGAGTGGCTCTCGATGGAGACGGCGGACCAGGCTGGGCGCTGCCATGTCCCATTGTCAGGCGGGCGGGAGGATATTTAATTGTCTTACTGCAGAATCCAGGAACAAGACTTGAGACCGTTGCATCTGCCCACCATCGTCGCGCGTTATGACGCGGTGGCCGTTGCGACGGCAGATCTGGTTGGACGCGTGATCGGACGAGGCGGCTACTGCCTCAACTCCAACCTTGATCCCAAAGGCATTCACTCATGATTTTGAGGCAGTTACAGCGGATGTACGCAGGAAACACAGGTAGGGCGTTCGATTCAGCTGGTGCCTATGCTCGGTCTCTTCACCTATGAGGCAGGCTCAAGATCTGACTGGCGATCCAGATGCGGTTCGCTTTCGGGTCACTTATTACCCGGTCGATCGTGTCCTCTACTTTACCAGGGCCACTACCAGCTCTCGGGTGAGATTTTGGGCAGAAACTCTGCACGCTGACTCCATGTCCAGCCCCTTTCCTGTATGATAATCTTCCGCTAACGGTGTTTGTTTCTTTTGTCCATCGAGTTGTCCAAGCTCCTCGCATACGTTTTCCCGCATACACGAACTACCCGGCGACTCCCGCGTGGAACGAGAGAGCCACGATCTCCAATATGGTAATTTGATTTCTCTACGGCTTCTTCGGTGACCACTTGGAACTCCTTAGATTGTCCAATCCCACTAGGCATGAAGGCAGTATCAAGGCCAACGCGACTGTAACAATAACATATTCCCCTGATCCCACCGGGGAAATTGGTGAGCAAATCCCCGGTGGGCGGCTCTCATGACTGCCCAGCTAAGCTCATTCTGCCGGGACAGCAAACCTGCATGCTCCAAGCGCCTTCAGAGTAACAGATACAGGGCTGAAGCGTAGGGCAACGAGGGTCATCCTGTCACATCTCCCGAGACCTTTAGCTTCCTATCGCCACATCTGACCACGTTACGCGCCTCGTTCTTCACTTCACTGCTATTGCAGTCCTGCGGACCATCTCAGGAAGTACCCCGAGAGCACAGGCATCCACAAGACTCCTATCACCATCCAGCTGTACCAACCATTCTGCGTTCTCGGGGTCCTCATCCCTTCGCCTGGAACTACCGTCGCCACCGGGGCCGGCCCGCCCCCTTGAGTGATGGGACAGATGAACGTCACGCTGCCGATACCTTGTCCCTTGAGATCATAGCAATTGGTGTCTTTTATAGCGATATCGGCGCCGGACTCGACGCTGTCAAGCGTAAAGGGGCAGTTGGGCTGCGTAGCCACAAGGAGAACTGGGGAGTTCCGGGTCAGACACTGCATAAGGCACTGCTACAAAGAAGACCGGCCCCCCTCCCTTGCCGAGCGACGAAGCGAAGTCAGATAGCCTGAGTAGGGATAGGTAAGAATCGGTGTAGACATCACTTACTCGGTGTGCCGCCGTTAGGACACTGCGGCACCGCAGATAGCAGGATGGAAGAAGCTCCTGGCGGCGGGTTATAGCAGAAGCCGAGATTGAGGTTTACATAGTGGCTCGAGGCGGGGTGTCCGCACACGGTGTCCCGGAAGAGGACGAAGGACATGGCACACTGGAGTGTTGTGTCCTCTTTCAAGACGAGTATGTGCGGAGCTTGGCCCGTGAAGTATGGAGACGTCGCTGTTAGAGTAAACAATATGAAATAGACTCAGGTATGGAAATTATACACTGTGAGTGAGTAGCTACCGAATGCGAAATATAGACGCAGATGATATTGTTCACAACAATTTCAGTCGTCGATGTTTGAATCTTGTCCTGTTAAGCTATCTAGAGGATGCGACGAAGGCTATGATTACTCTGTTATGATGAGTATGGTCATAGACCATCAAGGTCGCTTACGTTGAAAGTCAAATAGGCACCGTCGATGCGGCTTCAAGCTGCCAGCTTATTATAAACATCAAGCTTGCCTTCTTAGCACCGTGTGAAACTATTCTACGTGAATACGTCACTCAACATTCCCATAGTGACATCTCAGGTCCGTCGAGGGCAGAAGATTACCATCCATTCGCATTTGTGAGTTTTTGAGTCGATGGAGAGATCAAGTACCATGGAGTTGGGACTTCGTATCGTAACCCTCTCCGGTTGCAGTGAACCAGTTCAAGACGTGACGCTAGACATGCGACAGCGAGAGAATTCTTGCTTGTAACCATGTCGTCAATTCGAGCTCCTTAACGTCGGTTCTGAGTATCCATTCTGTTACCGCGCTAAGCGAATATATTTTCCAGTGTATCAGCTGTGGTACCTTGGATCCAATGCCCTCCTCGAGATGTGTCGTGGTCGACTTGGTATTCTGTCGATGTGAGCAGTAAGAGCACACGCTCCCGGTCTCGCTGATGGCTGGCTCGGATTACTAGCTGCAGCCAAAAAACTGAGGCGTAGGATATATACGTAATTACTGGTGTTTCGCTATCGCTTCGCCTCGTTCCAAGAAACCCAAGACAGTTCTAGATGAAGCCTGAGGATGCAGTATTGACGGTTCGCATCTTGGCGTTTGTTATGCACACTAAGATAGTCTGCGAAGGTGTAGGAGTGACTAGGTGCCATGCGTTAGTATCAAGACGAAAAGGATAGTCATTCGATTTGCCAGATTCTTTCTGATTCCTCGCTCAGTCTAGTGATGATAGGTGCGCGTAGGAAACTCCGTGAAGCTCCAGTCTTGCGTACTGTCAAGACAGCCACTTGTTGCAGATTCCAATAGATCTTCAATAAGCATGCCATATGGTAGTATCAAATGCAAGGTGGAATTATAAATGCAGATTGGTTGCGAATGGTGATGGATAGGGATCGATGGAGATCCGCCCTCACTCCTACCAGGTTGGCGCGGATGTAGGTTATTGGTCAGGCGGAAACCGAAAGCTGACTGTGACCGTCAAAAGCTACCCAAGTGCTCCTTAGCGAGTTGGCTTATGGCGGCCTACCACACCTCGGCCTCAGTCTTGATGATTCGAGAGCTTGATGACAAACGAGTCAATGAAACAGGCTCCCCTCTCCGGTTCCTGGTCCCAGCTGCGCGAACGTCTGCCCTAGGTAGGGATGACTTTCGAGGGAGAGCTCGAACTTGAAGCTGTGGAATATCTCACGGGATCCAGTGGTGGATATCTACTAGTCTTTCAGATCGTAAGGTAGCTATTACAAATGGAAACCCGTCGAAGCCATGGAGGATCGGGTCTTCTATGTTTTGAGCTGCAGTATGTTGGATTTGGTGCGGTTCCTATGTGGGACGTCGATGCGTTGAAGAACAGGAGTTTCCATTGTACCGCCACCAGATCACTCGAGGAAATGGGCACATGCTCTTTCTGCATCAATATTGGACTGGCAGGGGGAGCTGTGTCCGAACTTCAACAGCTTACCCAGCCCGTCTGTGAGATTCTCTCCCGTTTGCAGGTGGGTCTTAGGGGTCAGCCCCCCCTGTCATGCAGTAGTTACTGCTGATGAGACACAGTAGGCAGACTCGGGAACATCCGACCCCGCGGTTGGCTATGTACTTGTACCGGTACCGGGTCCGTCCTTCCGTCCCTCCCATTGCACCACACCATGAGCTACCTTAAGTAGGTACCCAGCGTACCTACCTAACTCAGCGTGATGATGAGGACGTGCTTGGATGTGCCACCGTCAGATATTCCTCACACTTCACCCTCGGAGCAGCAAGAAAAATCCATCATTCTCAGCTGTCTGTTTCGTCTAGGTTTGACCGACTCACTCGCTTTCACCCCACGCCAAGAGTATGTCAGCTGAACAGACCCCAACCAAGTTTGCCGTGGCTCTCTTTCCGGGCTTCCAGGCTCTCGACGTCTTCGGCCCCCTCGATATCCTGAATCTGCTCTCTAGGTCCTCACGCCTGGAGCTGGTCATATTGGCTGAGACCCTCGACCCCGTTCCGACAAGATCCGCAGAGTCGGGCCACAGCATAGCCCAGAGTGTCGTGCCGACACATACCTTCATGAACTGTCCAAATGACATCGAGGTGTTGATAGTCCCAGGCGGCGTCGGCACTCGCGACGAGGCTATAGCTGCCCCCGTCGCTCACCTTGTGTCTTCTGTCTACACCTCACTGCAGTCTCTCTTGACCGTCTGCACCGGCAGCGCTGTTGTAGCGAAGACTGGGATCTTGAATGGGAGACGTGCAACGTCGAACAAGAGATCTTGGGATTGGGTAAGCCAAGGTCAAGAGCCCCCAATACTACGTGCAATCCTAACAGTGGTGTCAGGCGACAGCGCAGGGTCCCAAAGTGAATTGGGTGCGCAAGGCTCGGTGGGTGCAGGATGGTGACATCTGGACATCGTCTGGCATCTCAGCTGGGATCGACATGATGTATGCTTTTGTGGCGGATCAATACGGCGAGAACGTCGCAGCCGACATAGCAAAGGCCTCTGAATACGTTCGCAATACCGATTCGGAGAACGACCCGTTTGCGTGAGGCAGGCTTTGGTAAGGTATCGACTACTTTACTCCAGGTTAGGTATCGGTCGTAGCGGACAGTCGCTACTGGCGCTGGCGCCGTGGCGTGCGTTTGCAGACTATGCCACAGTCTCTACGGACAAGCAGCCAGTCACTTATACGACATTCTTTGTGATATATCTACAAGACGGGCCTTCAGTTTTTTCCACATTCCGTCTCAAGTGAGATTTCGTTCGTCGGCGGGGTCTGAGGTCCAGACCAGCCAGTGAGTAATCTTAGAGATGACAGTCTGCCGATCATTTGCATGTCACTTTCTTGTCTCGGTACGGAAGGGCGGCAGCATCTCACTTTGATAGAGTCCCTATTAACCACTTGAACTTCGAAGGGGCTCATTGAATCGAAGTAATCTTCTAACCAAATTTACTGACTGAACGTTACAGTGATTTTTATAATCTTGAGCTTCTTTTTCGTACTTGGATGGCCAACTCTTGCCAGTGCCATGTCAGGCTATATATCATCCAGTGAAGCTTTTATCAAGGACTTGAATTCGAGTATAATTCCTTTTGACGAAGCTTTCATGCCGTTCGCCTATATTCTACACGATGGGTGGAGGGTGGGGCTTGACAGGGACTATCCAGTGTCGTTCGTCAGTGATAGGAGAACGACTTCCTCCTGTTAGTATGGAGGCCCATAAATGAGCCATATGATAAGTCGGAAAACTTGCTGTAGGGCAAGGAAAATTCATACTTCGAACCAGTGTATATTCGATGTGATGATTGTCTTCAAGCACAAGTCTCAGCTCGTGTACACTCCTCATTTCCTAGCATATTTGCACACACTGACATGGCTTTAGATGCACCTATACGCCATGAACATGCGTTATGATGTAAAGAAGTCCTCTGTAGAGTGTAGTCACTTAGGAAACATCTCGTGTCAGCTGAAAGCTATGTTTTCATTCGTATCCTACACGCCATCTGACTTGTGATTTTGGGTAGCAAGGACAGCTGCCGCACGTTGTCTTGTCCGCGGCACGCGCCGAGATCCCCACCCTGTGTCGCCGCCAACATTTCATTGCGCCGCGGGCAAGCGGCCCAACTGCTGATCCGCAGATTTCGGGGAGGCTATGTTGGGTAAGTCGATGTTACGAGGTCGACCAACTATTTTTATAAGGAAAAGTCCTTCTCCAACTTGCAAGGAACATAAGGATTCGTACTTAGAAAAGACTCTTCAGCAGGGGAACTACTATTACAGTATAACATCAACTTTACAAATGGTCTCTTGAATCTCAACCAGTCACTCGATATGGCGGCCGCATCTCAACTTCTGGTGCAGGAACAATTACCGTAAGTCGTCTCCTGCGGGAACCCTTCTGTAGGTATCTAATTGCCCCAGCTGCCCACTATTGGAAGAGCGCTTCTCGAAGCTCAAGCAATCCATCATCAAGCAAGAGGACCAGGACCGCGTCGTAGCATCTTACACGCGACTGATCGAGGAGCTCCGAGCCGAAGCCGAGCGCATCGCCCAGCAAGGTCCCGCTTCCATTCCCGAGATCTCATTCTCCGATCTCGGAGCGCATCCCGATGGCCTTCCGGCCGGCCTCGAGGAGCGCGTGCGACGGACGGGCTGTCTCATCGTCCGCGGCGTCGTCGACGAGGCGACAGCGAGCGGTTGGGAGGCCGAGCTCAAGGCCTACACGAAGGCGCATCCAAAGATCGGCGGGTACCCGAAGCACGATCCGCAGAACTTCAGCCTGTTTTGGACGCGCCCGCAGGTCCAGATCCGAAGCCATGAGAATGTGCTCAAGGCTATGAATGCCGTGTCTAGACTGTGGCATGTCACGGATGAGAACATCTTATTCGACTTGGAGTCGCAGGTTGCGTACGCCGATCGCTTTCGGATCAGACATCCCACGAAGGGTAAGTCAGATATGGCATCAACCTACGCATAGCAGGTACAGTCAAGGCTTATGAGATACAGACGAAGAGTACACCCTCAAGGCACACCAGGACAGCGGCGCCATCGAGAGGTGGGAAGACCCTTTGTACCGCGCTTGCTACCAAAAGATATTCGATGGAAAATGGGAGGAATACGACCCTTGGTGCGCGGACTTCCGCTCCGAAGCCAAGACGTCGCTATACTCCGACAGCAAGTTGAACCCACTAATCCCCCCCTCACCCACGCATAACAAGAAGCGATTACGAACACAAGCCTGACCATATCTAGAATCATGCACAGCGTTCCGCTCCCTCCAAGGCTGGATCAGCCTCTCCCACACAGGCACCGGCGAGGGGACCCTGCGCCTGGTCCCGGACCTCAAGCTCTCGACCGCGTACATGATGCTGCGCCCCTACTTCATCCTCGGCGAGACCTTCGACGCCGTGACGCCGCTCTTCCCCGGCGCCGAGCCCGGCCGCATCCAGTTCCTGCCGACGCCCGAGCTGCACCCGCACCTGTCCCTCGACCGGGCCATGGTGGGCATCCCGCCGGTCGCGCCGGGCGACTACGTCTTCTGGCACTGCGACGTCGTGCACGAGGTCGACCGCTTCCACCCCGGCACCCGCGACTCCAGCGTCAGCTACAACCCCTGCATACCGCTGTGCCCCTACAACCTCGAGCACATCGTCGGGCTGCGTCGGGCCTTCGTCGACGTCGCGCTCCCCCGGGACTTTGCCAAGTACGAGCACGGCGAGACGGAGCGGGACCACGAGGACCATGGTGCGAGGATGGAGAACCTGCTCTCGGAGGAGGGCAAGCGGGCGATGGGTCTCGTTCCGTTTGATGTGGAGGCTAAGGGATTGACGCCGGGACAAAAGAGGATGAGGCAGATGGCCAATGAGAAGTTGGGCTTCTAGATGGCCGACGTGCGACTTGAGCTACGCATTATGAACAGTATCATCTAACAAGACGTTCGCCAGCTAGGGACTAGTCTTCGAGGTTCGGACATGCCTCTGCTACCTTGCGAGGGGAGTAATATATAGTACTTCCTGACTGTTTTTCGAATTACACCAAGCATGGAAATCACGTAACTTCAGATAAATGCCCTGGCATCATCAGGAAGGGAGTTGTCATCTCATCACTTCCTTTCGAGACTCAATGGCCCACGTTACCTTCCACATACTTAACACAAACTGCTTGATCCGGGGCCAATGACTGGGTCATAGGAATACTAGCCATACGACAGTCGATTCGAATCATCCTTCTGTCAAGAAGTCTTTGGATTCGGCATCGGCTGGAATCTCGCAGTCCTCGACCACGACGTTGATGCCCTTAGCAAATGCCGGCTCCAGATACGCCGTCCATTCTACTCGATGGAACCTCTCGTGACCACGACGCGTCTCGAGCCAGCGAATTCCTTCTGCGATACATGCGTAGCGAACCAGTGCCACTGTACATATCCCACGTCACTCAATCACAAGAGACCATCGTGGATCTATCGTAAGCATCGTTCTCAAGCACAGCGTACGATTGGTATCACATCTTGGCATCCACAGCATCAGACTACATATCATCCACTCGCATCGTAGTGGGAGATTATGCGAGATCAGACGCTATATCGTGGGATAGCGATAGGACGATCACCGTATCGCCGTGTACTATACACGCCTTAGAGCTTACTCGACGACCGTCATGGAACATCACGCAACAACAAAGATCTCGCCATTGCCGTGACTGCACCTCGCACATCACAGCCACAGACAGCCTCTCCATAGCAGTCGTTGGTCTGCCTGTCCGGGAGCATGGCAACTGTACAGGAGTCTTCACTCACTGGGCCGATTATGGCAATAAACTAAAGAGCTATCATGTTTCCCCAGGTGAAACATCTGTCCCCACCGCAAGCAAGGCCACAATGTATACAATCTCGCCATCGAAGCAATCGCCAACTCGCCAACTTCATCGCAGTGTATCGCGAGTGCAAGTATTTTCGCATCAACCGGCTATGCTGCATCATTGTGGATTCGGGATACCATTTAGTGTTGAGCGAATTTGTTTCAATAGCCATGGAGGCCCTCAAGTTTCGTTTTGTACTTCAAAACAACGAGGTTGGATATACGTTTATCGCCGGGATGATGCAATTCCATTGCATTCAAAACAAAGGTCGGCAAAGGGACCGGACGACGAGTAGGTTGGTGGAAGGATGTATTTCGCGTACTGAAGCAGGAAATTCTCTTAAGCCTGTACCAGTCGTTCGCGGGCTGACGAAAACTTGTAGCTGTGGTAGAGCTTGTTAGCGAAATACTAATCCTTAAGGCAGTATGGGTTTTCACACTATACCTCTTACCAAGTCTCATAGGAAGTCTTCAAGGCAGACAGCGCACACTTTAGGGCATCAGGATAAATTATGTTGGTCTGTACTGAGTATTAACCGGACAAATGTTTGGTTCATGCGGCTGATTTGGCACGCCCCCGATTCCGCGTGAGTAACAACTTAATAGCCCAGCTAAGTAAAGGGAAAACTTGTTCGTGGCAAGATGCGAGCTTTCTCTGCTTGACCACAAGACTGGGGGGGGATGAGTATGTAACATATGATCACTCCAGGCTTGTGGACAAGATGCTGTTTAGCGATTTACATTACCTTGATCACAGGGAAGTACCCGCCGGAAGGGGGCGGCAAGCTGGTTCGGTATGGGCACGAACATGCACGGATTGTAATACTTCCTCCTCAAGCGCTCTAAAGGTGGTCAGCGAACAGGAGACATGTTAAGCCTTGGCCTTGCGCTTTACAGACGAGGTGGTATCCATTGGCCCTGATCGCCTCTTTCTGTAAGCAGCAGAAAAGGGGCAAACACAATCTGATGCGAAGCGCAACGGCGTAGATGGACCTGGTTCGGTTCAGCGCCTAATGGAAAGGGTGGAATGACTATAGCGCCGGCTTTTTGGATACCGAAGGGTGTATTCCAATACCCCGGGCCTCCAACGTAGCCATCGTCAGGGGCGACCTGCAGCTAGAGACCTCATTTTCACTCCCCGGTACGGCATCAGACGCATGATGAAATAGGCGTGACGTCTAGAATAGCACCTTTACGATTCCATTGGGTCACGAAGAATCCTCCTTGCTGGAGCTGCTGCCATGTCGACCCAGCGGAACAGCTCGAAGGGGGGAAGGTGTCGCCCGGGCTGAAGCACGACCCGTAAGATCCATACCCAAATGCCCGACGGCACGCATTATGGCCGCATTGTTCTCTCCATTTACTGCCATGAGGTTTGAAGTTGAGGCGCATCCAAATCGTCCATTGGCTAGCAGCGCCATATACAAAGGAGAACGGGACGACGTACGGCGTATAGCCCGATGTTATTTGCCATCCCGGATACGTAACTCGAAAGCGAACACGAACGATCAGCGGTGAGCATGTTGGGTCTGGATGATATTTCGGTGTTTGGTGTTGCAGCAGCTTATGCAATGCGATCGGTGTTGTCGTTGGGAGGCACAGACTCGACAGCCGCATTGTGGTGAGGCTGTGGGGCGAAGTCGAAGCCGAAGCGAGGTGGCGGATAGTCGCAGGCTCGCAGATATTGCCTCCTCCGTACCCCATGCCCACAATCACCCCGGCCCTATGGACGATAGGGCTGGAAATCCCTACAAGCGACGTGAAGGAACATCGAGCATCAGATTCATACCCTCACATCGGAAATATCATTAAGGCGACTTCTGGTGCTTGCTCCAGGGTCTATCATTGTCATATTCGGTTGCCAGTAGTACGTACCACGACATGGTCGTAGGCTGTACCCCAATTTCTATGCTTAGAAACGACCCTGCAACATTGCTGATCCGTAAACCAAATGTCCCAAGGCACGACTAGTATGGTACTGCAGAAAGCAGGTTTACCAACCTTGCAGACACAGTCGCGTCTGTCCTCGCATGCCACGTTAGCTTAGTCTTGGCAACAGACGTCCTCACGACCTCTTGGGTTTGTCAGTCTGGGACTCTGTTGGATCTCTCAGCTGATAGTGCAATTGGTCATCCTGTAACAAGGGTTACGAGGCCGGCAATCGACTGGCAACTGCAAGGCCACAAATCGATCTCCTCGACGGGTTAGCCTATCGTCCTTGGACTAGAGCACCGATATGGGATTCGTCGCAATTCAATGATCTGCTCGCAGTAGCTAACGGGCCTGTTGGGACCGTGGAGATAGTGGGCGGCTGCTTGCGGATCCGAGCAATTCTTCGTGGGGCCAGTTCTTGGACTAGAGCGGAAGATCAAGACGAGCATTTCAGACGAGTCCCGGAGTGGGGATCGGGAAAGTGGGAGATAGCTGAACCCGGAAAGCCCGAACAAAAGCACAAAGGCTTACCAAGTCGGAGCTGTCGCAAATTCCTCCAAAAGAATTGCCCGAGTCCGATCAGAGTAAGATTGGAAGGGTCAACGCCAGAGTACAGGGCAAGACCTGACTGATGGGATGCTAGAATCGACCTGTCAACCCGCAATCCATTGTCTGGTTCGAAACTACGCTTGTCTCCAAAGAGCGGTTCAAGGAGCCGCACGTAGTACCGTAGCCCGGATACAATCGCCCGCCCCTGTCAAGACGCGTTATGCAGGGTTTGAAATTGCAATTGACATTGATGACAAGTTGGAGTTTTGGTAGCTGTCGCGGCCAGCTTTGCGGTCTGCCAGTGGATTTTTGGTGATGCCCTCTTGATGTGTCGCAAATGGGCGACATGATTGGCGCGGAGGATTTCGACCGCGCGTAGCATTGGCATTGGCAGTGACGGGATCGTAGATTGAAGCTACCTGGTGACGAAAATTATTGAAACGTGGTTGATAGCGTTCCTATCCATGGTTTAGGTACTCAATGGGTCGGGGTATGGGCTCGAATTGGAAGAACCAAGTGGCTCTCTAGTTTGGTGGTTTGCCAGTCTGGAAACCTGGGGAAAGTCTATCTAGAAACAGTGGAAAGCGCGTTGTGGAAGATGGCAATTTCGTGATATGCATCTTGAGGCGGATCAGGCCTGATCCTTGACCGTGCATACCTCTTATGGAGCTACTGTGGCTCTGTGGCGGGAACCCGTGGCTAATGTGTGTCTACTGTAGAGCCCCTCGGGGTATCGGGCTTTCAGTTCTAAGGGCATCATTCACGTTGGCCGGTGCCTGAGCAGCTGACAGCCCCGTGAGCCATTGAGCGTTCACAGCAGTCACCCCTGAATCAGACGCAGAAGCACACACTCATAATTCTCAGGCACCTTCTCCTTTTTCAAAATTGGGCACTTACCGAAGGTCCGAGACGCATGTAACGGTGGTGGTACCAGTCATGTGTAGTTGTTTCTGAATAAGATGGGTAGTAGATCTGCATCCCTCGAATTCGTATCGAAAGTGTTGTATGAGAACTCTAGCGTAATCTTTTATAATCGTTTGATTGTGGCAATACCTCATTCAAGAGCCTAGGTCTGCGAGTTGTAGCCAAGGGATATCTGAAAATATTCACTTTCTAAGGGTGATAATCAATCGGACTGATGAGAAGCATTAGAATTGGAAGCCTGGCGTTATACTGCTGATGGGTGTGAAGAGCCTCTAGAAAGAGGAAGGCGGGTTGATAAGATGGCGCGTGCCGAAAGTCATCACGATCTCAGAACGATATTTACATGGGTTTCTATTTCTAAGCCCAAGTGGATTGACACGTCGCGTCCACATGCTATTAATTACCTGGGGGCCATTTGGTACCGCGTTACCGTTTCCACTAAGCACCTACCTTGTAGCTGAATGATTAGATAAATTGCCAAGGCCCGACGTAAATTCTGCAACCGAAAGGTTGAGAGTCCTTTACTGGCCTTGGAAAGTCGATCACTGATTTTTGCCAGTGAGACGGTAGAAGCCTAACCGTTTTCCATCATCAGCGTCTTGAGTTCAACACTCATGTTCGTAAAGACGCACTCAAAGATGATGTTCTCATTCGGAAATGCGCAGCTTCTCCTGTAAATTGGGTATTGACATGGTCACGACGATCATATGCAGGAAACCATTGAACTCGGAGATGGATAACGTCATTCGCACCAGTGGTCAGGCCACTGCTGTCAGGCCTTTCAGGCCAACTCAGGCATCATACTCTACAACTAACATCCAGTGTATGCCATATCGATGGAGGTTGGAAATGGTGACCCGGACAGTGTATTGGAGATGATCAGGTCGGGGCCCGTGGCTTTCTGACCGTTTCGCCGTGAAGCCGGATAGCTGCCCGTTCGAGTTCACGGCCAGAAGAAAACGGGATCTATCTTATCAACGGCCCGCTCCAGAGGTCCAAATTGGGAGTTCTCTTCTTGGTCTACTAATACCTGATCACGGCTTGAATGTACCAGTAGTATTAATCTACATGGTACTATGTACTACAGTAAGTAGAACTTGAAAAGCTACCGCGAAAGCGTGGGCGGTAATCCCGTAAGAATTGAGAATAGAGGGGGAGGCTCGGAGTTATGATGTTACCTAGCCTCCTTGGTGCTGAACCCTGAAAGCTGTTGTCCTGCCCGTGAGCTTAATTTCCTCTTCCAAGTTTCTCATCCAAAGGACCCCTGCAATCGTCGCTGGTTTTACCCCCCTGGTGGCTGAGGTCCGGTCCTCCGGGAAAGACTTCATTAGTCTATCAACATAACGGCCCAGCCTGACATAAGACGAGATCGTATGTAGTGGTACGGTGCGGACGAGGGCTGTTGTGTGATTGACGGTTTCTTTGTGAACATAGCAAGCTGAAGTTGTTGAGATTGAGGCTCGTCAGGCGACCAGCACATTTCAGCCGTCGATATTTTCCTCTGAGCGTAAGACGCGCCCTGGAACCTGGGAGTACATGATTTGGCTTTTTCTGAACCATGAGCTGGCAATGAATCTTTCGAAAACAGGAAGAGGCTGGGCTTAATGTAGATGATACTGCCGCTTTGCAAGGAGTTTCGTAGCGTCGGCTGGCTGCAGAGCTTGTAGTTCTCTTTCGATCTGTCAATCCTGCCAGTCAAGGCAGCAAATTCGATTGATCCCGCTTCAAAGTTCGGCAGACGAGCATTGAGTTCAACCTGAGCGAGATGATGCATACTTTCACGATCAGATCCGTACCGCTAGAGTGACCCATGGGAACTAGAATCGAAGAGCTCCGCGTCTATTGCACCAACTGTAAGTGCATCCGAGAATAAGGTAAGGGTACCTAAAGTACCGAAGGTACCTCCGAAGCGTGAATGCCAGGCCACCACTGCTCGGCTACTGACCCTTATCGCCCAAGACTGTCGCGACTGTACACAAGGCATCAGCATGCAAGAGGATTTTTATCGAAATTGCAGCGGTTTGTTGGATCGGGTCGTCCGGAGATACGGGTAAGATACAACAGGACAGGACGCAGGACGAATATTGGCATGAGCAGCCTGCAGCCATACCCCTTCCTGTCGCTGACAGCTTTCTAAAGTTCCTTGAAGGTTTTCCTGCTCGGCATGGCATGTTGTCGTCCCAACCTACTGTGTAAGTAGGGTGCTTGCTTGTGCGCACAGCTGCGGCTACATAGCATGCTCGCGTTGTTCCATCGTATTCGTTCGGCATTCCTTGCTCTCTACGCTTCCATTTGCCCTCGGGACTCCTAAGTTTGCTCCACATGAACGTATCTAGAGTTTTTGGAGGGGTGAACCAATGAGTTATCTTCGCCGCTGATCGATTGATATCCTGCAGCTCCAGAAGTCTCGGACCCAGAATACCATGGCAGCGTTGATCGACAACAGCATTTCATCCTTACCCATTTGTAACCAGCAGCTGCATACAAAGTTAGGTATCATGTAGTATATAGTAGGCTACTCCTGCTATCATAAAAGACTTGGTCAATCCTGTCTGCTTGGGGGGGTTCTGGTCAGGGGCTTCGGCACATATCTGGGCCTGCAGCTCGTAATCAGAACAACACAAAATGGCCTTCTACTTGCAGCCGGAGTGCTTGCTCTGCAGCTCAAATGCATACTTATTCGGGCAGAGACAAGATTTTTGGCATGGTAGGCCTGCAGCCCGCTTACCAAGTTTAGATTTAAGCACCGGCGAGATGCAATGCAGACTGTGACGCGATGGAAACTTCGTACAGTATTGTATTTCAGTGTCTCGTGCACAACTATCTCGAACCCCATAAAAGCGCAATCCGCCAAAAAGCCGTATCGGTTGTTCCAGACAGCGCATTTCAAGGTCAAACGAGCCACACAGACACGTCAAACCGTCAGGAGGTAACCACAAGCCTTGTCCAGCATCCCAACGGCTTCGCCCTTGGAGGGAGTCTCAAGGAAGAAGAATAGTCAGCGTAGATATGGATCGACCCGGATAGTCACTGCAACAATTGCACAGCCACTTGCGCAATTCGAGAATTGACGCGCACGTGAATGGGCCCTTTCTTTCATAGAAACACGTCACTTTGCCCAGCACCTCTCATCATCTGCAGTTCGTACGCGCAAACAATCGGCGGGCTTAGCGGGCTTGATCCAGTAGGGTGGGAATCACTAGATGCAGAGCCCAGGGAGCCTCCACCGACTTGTGCGAGCACTGACGCTTTACCTCGTCACTTCCTTCCCATAGTAGGAGAGGTGCATATCTCATGCTGTATGGATTCTGATAAAGGTATCGGCTCCCAAGGTATGGCTTGATGCATTGTAGGTGAATGGGGCTTATGCTGGAAGGTTGAGATAGTGTATTGAGAACCATAAGTCTTTTCTCTCATTTATCAAGTAGCTTGAAGCTCAAGTGGGATTCAAGACACCATTGCCTTATTTAATGCATGTTTTCTACTGGATGCCGGATACCATCTTATTATCCGTATCTGTACAGAAGCCTTCTACGCCGCGCGCACAGCAGAAGCAACTACAATGGACATAGTGAACAACGCGATGAATCCAATTACGTGGTTTTCTTTGGATGCGAGATAAAACTGAGACATGCTCGTAATCTGGCGAATTCTGTTCCAACAAGTCCGGTACACACCGGTTGAAGTGTATCGTGGATTGCACAATCCATCAGCGGCAATAAGTGAGTGACTGATCATTATCTTCGGGCGAGGTTCTGGTCTCTGCGGATGACCAGGTCGAAGAATCGCAAGTTCACGGGCACTGTCTGTACTGTGTTCTGGTAGGGCATGGGCCGGCAGGCGATGACCGAAACTGGACCTCCACCACGCATCCGTTCCTGGACCCGCGAAGTGCGGACTTCGGGCTTTTATCCTGGCCTGGCGGAACAATAATGTATGTATATCTCTTGCCAGGGACTGCTGCTATTCCAGCAGAGAATCACGCGAGTGTGTGTCGTGGGCCCAAGAGAGAACGGACAAAAGAGGGATTAGACCAAGCTGATCCAGCTTGAGATGCAGCGCGCTCCTGCTTACCAAGATGCTGCTGGCTGATCTCGGTCTTTGGGCAGAGGGATTTCCTGCCTGGAAGGCTTACATGTCATAGGAGGTATACTCGAGTCCTAGCAGACGGTATTGGAACAGGCTAATAGGCTGCTAATAAGTGCCCAACTGCGCCGTCGCGAAACGACCTTTTCTGCATAGTGTCTACATATCTCTTGGAACAAGATGGGCCTGGCCTGGCCCTAGAGTAGAGTCTTCCAGCCCAATTTGCCGTTTTATCTCAGCATCCCATTGCTCTGTTGGCCGCCTTTTGCATGCTTACCTGCCTCTGCCGACTTTTCTTTTCCCTATGTCCGCCAGCTCTTGCTTTTCTTCGTCTGTGCTTTCCTCCGCTGACTGCCGCCTCTCAATCCCACACAACTAGTAGCATCTTGATTCCATCGTGCCTCTCCAACGTCCTCTCGGGCAGTGACAGCAACAGTGTCTGGAGGAAGTAGAAGAAGGCGAAGCCGCTTCCTATCACAATCACCTGCGGAGCAACCCAACGAACAGAGTATTCGCAAAGCTACCGCATTGGCTACCTAACAAGTAACTTTATTAGGTACCGCCTCCTGCTACCCGAGGCACCCTGGACAATCATAATCTAGGTACTTCCGAAGACTTTCGATCCCAGATCCCAGGCCCCAGCAGGAATGGTCACTAACCTTAGGAAGCTACTCTAGCTGCAGTACTGTACGATTTCCTCACGCAGGCTACCGTGGGCCCGGGCTATCCAAAACTTGCTACTGCTACTATCACGGTACTATAACCATCCCGCCGAGATTTGCGCACACCATCGTGGATCACAGTGATATTGTACAGGCCCTGCTGCTCTACTTGGAGATACGTATCCAATCAGCCACGCCTCACGGTCCACAGTCCGCAGTCCACCGCCCACAACGCGCACCACGCTCTGCACTCCAACACCAGCACGCTGCCACGGCCACGCCCCTCCCGCATCATCCAGCCAGCCAGCCCACGCCAGCCTACCCTACCAAGCCAGCAAAGCCTACGTACCCGCGGCGTACTTCCCAAATCCCATCCATACCACCATCCCTACCATCCCGTACAATCCATACCACACCCACTCTGGGCTCTTCCTACACCCACTCGACCTGCCTGTCAATGTACTATGCCCGTGCCTGTGCTCGATCTGGTACCGCTCCCTGACCTTCAACTGCCTCTGCCTTGCCTTGCTTGCCTGACTTGCTCAACCACACCCACGGCCACCTAAACTGGCCACTAGCTTCTGTTGACCGTTTGACTGGTCTCCCGTTTCTTCCACACACGCCTACGCCTTCGCCTGTTCTGTTGGCCTGCTTCTTGATTTTTTTCCTCTTCTCTCATCACTCCGTCGCCTCTTCGCTAGACGTCAACCTGGCACTACCTCCCTCCGAAATACCATCCCGTCCTTCCATCACCGACTCTCCACCAGGGGTCCGCCCGAGTCGCTGTCTTCGTTCGTTGTTCTTCTCTATTCTATTTTTCCCTTTTCCCATCTTGGACTTCTTCTCGATCCAATCGCGGTACACAGATACCCCGTTCTTCCGACAATCGCTAGTCCGACGTACGACCATCTAATCCGGCTCGCTGCTCATTTTGTCCTGGATATCGAATTTTCCTCCACCCGCGACTCTTGTTCTGAAGCCGATACGCTCGTTACACTTGATACATCTAGCTCGTTTTACTTCCCCACGAGGGAGAACGTGGTAAAAAGAGAAAGAAAGAAAATAGGTCTTGCGTTAGCCTTGCGAGCCGAGACGCTGGAAGAATCCTACCGGTACTATTGTAATTACTTGGTGAATTGCCAGGGTCAAATTTTGACGCCAATTGAACCCACGCCCACCTGGCTGCATTCTAACGGCCGCCGCGAATGGGGCACTGAAATCGCCTCTTCTGCCACACATACACCAATCCCCCCTACATCCCGACTGCAGTCCGATCTGCACTATCCCTTCCTCATCTCCTTGTCCATTGTTCAGCTGGCAATAGATCGTTCTGAGAATCCAGTTTTCAGGGACGTGAGACAACCATTGGGAAGCGTCGCATCCGCGCCGTAACTGTGGGCTCGTGGTTGTAGTACAGGGCTATCTTGGCACATTGCCTTCATTCCGACGCATCGTGAAGCGTCCACACATTGCTTCGACAGAGAAACACAGGTATATCAAAGTGACCTCGTCACTAGTCTACATTAGGCCGCGGTCATGGCTCCTGTAGCGCCGCGTCTGAAGATCTTGTCCGGTACGTCTACTCTCACAATTCTTGTTGTCCCCCATTCCGCTGTCTAGAGCCATACTCTTAATCAGGCCTCCACCCGCTCTCCCTTCCCAGTACTACCATCGGAAGAAACGGACTGTCTTGCACTCTTTGACTATCCGTTCCCCTCTACCCTCTTTGTCTTTATTACACTCACTTCAACGTCCTACCCTCCTCGACAGGAGCCTGGTCTTGGCATCCCTTATGCCTTGAACTCGTTGTGACATATCGCCATGGATAATTCAGAACTGATGAGAATGTGTACAGTGGGAGGAAATGCTGTCTCTGCCTTTCTTTCCTGGCGACTCCAGGCCACGAATGCCTGCGATGTAACACTTGTGTGGAAGTCAGGCTTCGAAACAGTCCACCAATATGGTATCTCGTTCAAGTAAGAGTCCTCGCCCGTCACTTGTCAACAACGCCAACGTCTAACTGATCATCTAGATCTGCATCCTTCGGCAACGAGCGATTCAAGCCGCGGCATGGTATGTCTTGGTGCCCTCATCCCTTGGGTAGTGGTAGTGGCACCTGCTAATACTTCATCTGGAATAGTCGTCCGAACACCAGAGGATGCCGCGCATCACAGAGACGGGGCCTTCGATTATGTTATTCTTTGCATCAAAGCGCTCCCTGATGTTTACGACCTTGCCTCCGTGATCGATGCTGTCGTCACCCCGCAACATACCTGCATTCTTGTCAACACCACACATACACTTGGCGTCGAGAACGCGATAGAAGAGAGGTTCCCGACAAACGTTGTATTGTCGCTTGTCTCCAATGCCGAGATCGCGCAATTAGGGACGAGTGAATTCGAGCACAGCGGCTCAACGGAAGTCTGGGTTGGACCTGCAAATAAGAATGGTAATATTCCTGTCGCGATACAGGAAGACATGGCACAAGCTCTAGCTATGACCTTGAGCACTGGTCGTGTCGATTGCAAAGTATCTCAAAACATTCGCCAACAACAATTTGAAAGGGTTATTGGGTACGTTTTCTTGATCCCAACACCCATTGGACAAAGGCTGATACTTCTCGAAGCCCGATTGCTTTCCATCCTGCTAGCGTTCTGTTCGAAACACCCAATCATGCGGCTCTGTTGGAGAAAACAGGTGTCCGACAATTAATTTCTGATGTTATAGACGAGTTGATTAATCTTGCAACAGCCCAGGGTTGCAATTTGAGCTCCGACTTCAAGGAGAGCACGATTAAAGATCAGTGCCAGCCCACTGAGACGACAAGCATAATGTGGCAAGATTTTGTGGCAAGACGACCTATGGAGGTAGAGACATTCCTTGGATCACCCATCAAGCTCGCACAGAGTTCTGGGATCAAGATTCCGCGCATCGAGACCCTCTACGCTATATTCCATAATGTGAATGTCATCAACCAATCCAGGCCAAAGGAGATTAATGGACTCCCCCCGGCTCCGTCGTCGCCTACCGCCTCACCTCTTCCCCGGATGTCCAACGGCCCGCCCCCACGTCCTATGAATGGCATGCACAATGGCAACGGTATGCCCCGATCAAGACCTAGAAACTCGTCCAACCTCACAGGACCGCCTCCTGGTATGCGACGTCCGCCTCCCATGAACGGTGGTCCACCAAACGGGTTTCGCCCTTCGATCAATGGACCGACGAATGGCTATCATCCCCCTAGGCAGCCATCACGACGAGGTTCATTCGAAGAGAATGACCTAGGAGAATTTAGTCATCTGGTGGTGTACGATGATGAGGGAGGCGAAAGTGGGTTTGCAGGCGAGGGGCAGGACATAGCCCTGAGGGAGCGAGAACTGCAACTTCGTCAACGCGAGTTAGCGCTGAGAGAGCAGGAAATGCGTATGCGGAGAGGGGGTCCGCCCGGTCCTCCTGGTCCTCCTGGTCCTCCTGGTCCACGACGCCGAGGACCTCCGCCCCCCATGCGAGGCGGCGCCGGGGGTGTTTATGACGATGAGGACGAAGAAGACGACTACTTCGACCCGAACTCCAATCTCACAGCCCCAATGGTCGACCCTGACAACTTCGATATGATGAGTGTAACGTCCAGGAAAAACCGATCAAAGGCGCCGCCTAGTCAGAGTGACATCCGATCCAACCCAGAAGGTGTTGGTATGCCTCCCCCTCGAGGCAGCAGGTGGCGACCCGGGTTTGGCAGAAACCGTTCCAGTCAGATAATGACCCAGTCGATACCCTCCTTGCACGAGAACCTCCTTGATGACCCTCTTATGGACTACGCCTCCAACCGGTACGGCAATGTCGATAGGCGGCAGATGCAAGTAGGGTCCCGCGCAAATTCATTAACGGCATCTCATCTGCAGGAGTTACAAAACGGCCCGATCATGAATGGAGCATATCCCAGACGAGCTAGTCAATCGCCAGGAAACCCCTACAGTCCATCTATCCGGGGAGGAAACGGGCGACCTTCGCCCCCCAAAAGTGTGAACGGACGGCCCTCTCCTCCGAATGGCGTGCGGCAGCCTGTTCCTAGGCACCCTCCCGGCCAAGGCAACACAGTGATGCCACAGCAAGTTGAACAACGTGTCGGGGTGAGCTCTCTCCATCCACCAAACGCCAAGACCGTACGCAGTCTGACCGGTAGTGCGAGTGCCAGCGCGGGGAGTGGTGATTCTGCACATTTAGGATCCGAACCATCTGCTCACAGCAGCCAGAGTAGCCTTGGCCCTCGGCCACCTGTCGGAGTTCGATAGAAGACTCCTAAAGTTGAAGTGGAAGGGCAATTACCCCATGGGGCACCGACACAGCAGAGCCGTCTTACGGCTAGGAGGTAATGCATGTCTCCTGCACAGGATTGATCTCATAATGGCGCCGCGGTGGGAGCGGCGCGGAGGTCATCGATCTTTGATCCTTTGGGGCTACGGCGCATTCGATACGGCTTAGAGGGATTCTGGACTAACAACTTAACGACGTACACAATAATTCTATTCGACTCCAGGTTTTCACGTACATAAGTATTTTATTGCACGATGAAGTAGTGGCTTTCCATTTCTGGCAATATTGCATTGGGATGCGGGCACTCTATTTGGTCCTCATTCGGCAACGCATATACTCTTACCGTCTCTTTTGTCTCAATTTTCGAAACAGACCTCTAGCATCTCACACAGTCGGATTCGATGCTGTCTTGGACTCGGGATTTGTCACACTCGATGTCGCTGGAGAGTCGACATGAGTCCTTCTTTGGTATCCCAGCTTGCTGACGGGCGATAATGGGGTGGAAGAAAATAGCCGTTGGTGAGCTGTGGGGATGCCTTGGGGACGTGTATAAAATGGTGTGAAGCGGCTGTAGCTACGTGATGGTCGAAGAAGGGTGCAGGTTTAGTGGCCTCGGCTGGTAGTAAAGGGGTATACGTTTTATGAAATAGATCAAGGTTGACTCGCCGTCGCGTGACAACCGATTCGCTGTCTGTCAGTGCGGATGGTGACAATAAGCATATTCCCTCGCTTCCTATGTGGAACGCTTTCTGATTCCAACAGTAAACAGTGTCGTTGTGATGAAAAACAACAAGCCGAGGTTTTTGTATGGTCTTGACTGGTGTCACACTGTATGATATTGTATTTATCAATTAAGGGGGAGCAGTACTAAGGCGTGTCTAGGTTTGATCACCCATGGTTCCAGTGCGGGTTTCAGACAAGTCCCTGCGGAACCTACATAGAAAACAATTAGACCACCAACATTCAGCGACAGCAAATAAGCAAGACTCACAACGCTCTTCACGCATAAGATACGGCCACAATATCAAAAGAACTTCCGGGGATAGAAGAGCTTCTCCCCAACAGTCAGTTCTGCGTATGCTTACTATAGGTTTCTTCCTGGAGTTACTTGCACTTAGTATAACCAAGAGTGTCTGTTTGCTAAGTACCTAAAAAGATAGGCAATTTCGGTTTTGTGTACAAATGCTGCGACGATATTTAAGAAAAAAGCAAAGGACAGCGTTTCCAGATGGCTTGCTGGACTCACTTAATTTAACCGTTGGACCATTAACAACGGCGGTGTAGGTCAACATTGACAAGGATAGGTGAACTGGTGAATAGCAAGGCTGGCTGTTGCCATTACAGGCAGGGAGAGTAACGAGTAAGGTTGGGCCGCAACGCGGTACGGTGCGCACGCAATCTGCTCTCTTTCTTTCTTTTTTTTTTTTCTTTTTAGCTTTGCCAGGTACCGACTGGGCGTCTGGATGGGCGGGTCCCGGGCCATCCATTGGCCATGTGGGGTGGTCTGGGAGGACAACCTGAGGGGTTCGCAACGTCACTTTGTAAGTATTGGGAAGGTGTATGTGATTGAGTAAACAAACAGGCAGATACCTTCCTACTGATCAATCCTTAAGGAATCGTTGCCGAATTGTTCACATAGACTGGAGTCTAATTACCTCAAATACATTGCGACATTACTGGTGATCACGACGCTTTACGTGGTTGCCTTGCGATCGCTGGACCTTGAAAAAGGACTCTCTCGACAGTGCAGTGTCTCTCGGACCTGTCCCCTTGTCTGCATACTACCATACACCAATTCCCCTGCTATCGCAAGGACCTCCCACTGTTTCTAGACATCTCGGACGAAAAAATTGGGCTGCTTGTGACACTCACCTGCTTCCGGTCCGCAATTGGGACATTCGGATGACGTCGCACTGCACGGGCACAGCAGAGGGTCGATCTATTTTCGTTGCTGATTAGCGTTGCGGCTTCGGGGTTTAAGGCACGTTGTAGCTCTGACTACCCGGCGTCACCACGTTGATTTTGTTGTTTCTGGTACGATAGGTTCTACAATACGCTATTTGACGACAACGAGGGATCCTTGGGAGCTTCTTTCCATCATTATCACAGACGTCGATTTGCAGCCCGAACCCTGCCCTGTGCAGCGATACACGCGATACTTTGCACACCACATCCGAACTCGCCCGAGTTCAAAGTCCTGAGACCAAACCGTACCCAAGATCCCGTTCGCGCATCAAATTCCCGTATTACAACACTTCCTCGGCATCTGGACTAGGATCTAGCGAGATTCGGGTTGAAGAGACAAACAGTTAAGAAAACCACATTGAAGGAAACCAGTGAGAAAGAAGAATACATATACCATGGCGTCCCGAGGACCAACGGATCGCACGATCGCGATGGGTGGGGGCTATACGTCGAGACCTTCGATAGCACCGCAGAGCTCGGGGGGTGTGGTGAAGGCACGGCAGTTGGTGAGCCCCGTCCAGACTTCCCTCACTTCCTTCAGGATATATAGTGCCTGGTCCTATGTACGGAGACTGTCCGTACATGACCCAATCAAAGCGACAAGGTTGATTTTGGGCACACTCATTGTCTGAAAACCCAAAGAATATGCATATCTTGTTTCCGTCTCCTACTGAGATCGCAGTTATTGTATGTCAAGTCGAGACCGTATACACTAACCCCGATGTCACAGACACATTTGCACTCACAGCTAGCGCAATTGTCGGCTAATCTCGCGGACACAGAGAACCTGCTGCGCATGACAAGCGTACAGGCGGAGGCGATGCGCGGACTAGGGAGCTGGCATGGCGGATTATTCATGGCGGCAAGTAAGGTTCTAGGTGAGGAGTCGGTGAAAGAGCAGACACCGAAATAGGGGCGCCGAATTTCTTAGCTTAGTGGTTGAGAATTGTGTCCAGGCGACAATGAGATCATGATAAATTCTCTAATTTGCCAAAAGAGCAATCGTCCCAACCCCTGAGGGGGAACTAGTTTTTACTGCTTGACTACACCTTTTCGATGTGAGTGACGGGAGTGTTGCTGTTCACCACTACTATTAATGGGTTGCCTCAGCAATTTGACTGATGATGAGGTGGTGGTTCAGGAACTCGCGGGTTACATCCCCCACCCCCCAGAGCCCTCCAGTCATATCTTGCACCATTCATCTCCAATCGAAGACACATTGTTGCCTCAAGTCATTGTTGAACCTAGACTTTTGCTTCGATGTGATATAGACGACCTTTTAAGACCGAGGTTCACCACCGAGTTTCATTTCTTCTATCGATTGACTTTCTCGTCGTTGGTGATTGTCTCTCACACCACTCGGGTGTGGACAGATCACCCTCATCCTAAAGTGAGTCTCGAATTTCTAGAGATCTGCGATATAATGATACCTAGTTAGATATGGGTCCCTTCCGGGCTTCCAGCTGTAGAGACCCTAACCGAGAGGCCATTGTCTGTAAGCATAATCGAGGTGCCGACCCTCCCGTATGAACACCAGAATGCTCACTAAGTAATGATAGTGCTATGTCAATGAGATTTTCTCCAGCGATGATGTTGAACGTAGATACTAGCACAACAATATAATCCCATGCATTGTGTCAAGCCAATATCCGTTATTTTCAGGGATCAAGGAAGGGTTTGAACAAATATTACTTCTACAGGCTATATGATGTGTCAGGTTTCGGTACAATTGGACTATTCTTTGAGATGGGCGTGTCTCGCTCCTATGGTGTTGGTATAAACAGATCAAAATATTTCCTCACAAATTTTTTTTTTTTGCCTCTTTTTCTCTCGGATTGGTGATGACTGGGGTATTTAAGCCCATTATTTAGCAGTATTGCCGCGTCCTGAAGCCTACATCGAGCATTCCCGCATTAGCTATGGCACTAACTAGATCGACGATCGTTAGATATAGACGAGGTACTTGGTGTTTGAGGCTTCCATGATTGATGGAGATGAAATAAATGAGCCAGCCGTTCTCGAGTCATTACAGCGGGCATTGGGGGATGGTGGAAGGATTAATGCGTATAATCGTCGGACATGTTCCAGACAGCGTGGGATCAACAAGTCTGCTCCAATACCCGAAATATAAGGAAATATGGTACCAAAGTTGTCTGAAATCTCTCAATTAGCTGAGCAACTGCTGCTTGACAATTGGCAAGCGAGCGATGGTTAGCTGAGCAGCAAGGAGAGGCAGCCAGGTAAGGTGACCCAAGGCAGTCAGCAGACGATCAGGGCACGTTTCTTTCCGTGATGGAAGCTGGAGCGGACAATGTGTATCTCGAGTTTGATGGTGATCTGATGTTGTGGTAGGTGTTTCGCTAGACTGCTGGCTGTCCTGCAACACCCGATGACTTGGACCCCAGGTGGTAGACCCCAAGTCGTAGTATAGAACAACGCAGGCATGTTGGCGGTACAAAGGGCCGAATTTGACAGATCAGTGGTCAATCAGGAATGCATGTGCACCAAGGTGTGCTTTTTCCAGCTGCCGTCTGATCTCACCGCTCCGCAAACTGGGCCGATCACGTTGGGGGCTGTCAGCATCATCGTACTAGCGCGTCACGTAGGAGTCGGTACCAAGACGGTAAGTTCGGGTGAAATGTATAGAGAGGCTTCACCCAAACGATAGCCGTGATCGCTATCGTTGATTGTCTTTGACAGGGAGATGTGGAGTCTTGACGCCGTCGTGTGAAGTTCAAACCCCGTGCTGGGTCTCGTGATCTTTCTTCTCAGTAAGAGACGTAATAGGCGGTTGTACTCCGCTCCGTGGATGCTGATGTGACCTACGACCAACTGAAGTCTCTTGACGGCCAATATATTGGATATTTCAGCAAGTCAGCTCAGCCGAGAAGTTCAGGTTTTCTGATCGGACGAGCGAGAACGGTTGTTGGCTCGTTCAGGTGTCAATGGGACTAGCTAGCTGGGACAGGTTAGGTATGCAACGCTGACATGCATATCATATGTAATTCACTGCTATGAGAACAGGAATCATAGGCTGGTCATTGGTAAATTTTCTGAGACTAGTAGAGAATCACTACATCCATCCGGAAGGCGATCTCAAGGATCTGAAGAAGAGCACAGAGTTGGGTATTGAGAAGAAAGGAGATCGATCAGCTGGTTCCATATCAGTGATAGCACGCCATCAAGAACGAGAGTATATATAGTAGGTCACATCCCAGAAGTTTATTCTATTTTCGTAGAAGCCCATCCGTTGAATTCCAAGTAACTCATCTTACAACTTGCTTTCCACTGTTAGAATACGGAATCGGCGAGGCTGGTCTCTCCGAACCCCAAAGCTGTCTGGTAAGTGTTCCCGTGTCAGGATTTTCTATGATACTGAGAGCCTCATGGACAGTGCCCTCGCTTCTTGATATAGGACCAGATCCCAGACTTCGTCATGCATGAGTGCCGAGGGGCAGGATATGACACGACAGGTGTTGTTAAGCCGAGACCGCTACCACCACCACCAGCCAAGTGAGGGTCATTAGGCCTTGGAATCCCTCACCTATCCCGCGAAGTACCTCACGTGGGGAAGGAAACACAGAGAAGTCGCATCCGTGAGACCCCATCTGAGGGATATCAAGCTGAAGTCTTAAGAGGCTGTGCGGGGTTCTGATCAGGAGGAGGTACCATGCTGCAATTATGAAGAGTTTTTGGATGCGTGTCAGCTTCCTGTCATAATGCGACTATTCCTTCCCTCATATAATGCTTCTAAGCTGCATGCCGTTCCATCGTCGAGGTGACGCCCTAATAGTGACGATCGCTACCCAGAAAAACCCTTGCTGCCATAGGCCACAGATTCCGTGCTTATTCTTGGCATTTTCAAACTCGTGGCCATGGAATCCGGACACATTGGTGCTGACCTTCGGATATGTTGATCCAGGCCACTGGATCTCGCCCACCAATCGCCAAAACCTGATTGACAGGGTGTTTTGCAATATAGACAGATCAATACACCTGGATTCGAAAATGGCAGATGAGACACGAGAGTCCCGTCCAAGACGCTTCGCATGTACACGCTGCCATACACAAAAGCTACGTTGCCCAGGCCGACTTCGAGACCAGCGAGGTTGCACTCTCTGCGTCGAGGCTGGCGCCGAGTGTGCATTCGTAGCGTCGGTTCGCGAAATGAGCCTAGCTCGAGTAGCAGCTCAAGGTAGAAGGACTGCTTCAGATATGGACAGAGACGTAGTGGCAGCCCTCCAACAGTGCGAGGCCGTCGAGACTGTATCTACGATGGGATCGCCGGTCCCTCAAATACTGCCTGGGGCTTAGAACAGGGCCGTGATCACCGGGGCTAGCACTGACCTAGCTAGCGATCTCAGTCTGCTTGCCCTGGACAGTACCGGAGGCAGCGATGGTATCATTGACACCTACTCCGAGGCTCATGTTCAGGTTGTTGAGACGCTGACAAAACTGAATGTCGATTTACTTCACCAGGCAATGACTGTCGCTCCAACAACTAGACCAAATCCTGATATGACCCGGGAGGACGAGAAATTTTACATAGACGGCATCTTCAGGCTCAACAGTGAGTTTCTCAATGTCATGCGATCCGTCGGCCCTGCCCAACGGCGTCAGCGTTGACGCGCCATCAGTGTCCCTTGTAATCTCATGTTGGCAGCGTCTTGCAGATATGTATGCCACGCTTTGCTTCTATGTCTCTTGACGCGCAGAACAGACCGTGATACCAGCATCTAGGTCTGGAAGAATAGTCAGTCTTCCAAGTGTCCGTGTCGACTCACACCCTGTCGACACAGCTATGTCTATCCTGTTACATATGGTTGCCCGCTTTCTCACTCAGCCAGTCTCTCTAAAACTGTGGAAGATGTTGCTGTCCGACTTGAGCATCACCTGGCTCCAACGAATGGCACTCATGGGAATGGGGTCTCAGCCAACTATCAAGGGGTCATCGGCTGTCAGACCCAAAGGCTACGTGAGACAGCCGGGCGTGTAAGGGCGATGTTGGTTGGCAACGGGCTTCTTTGAAATTTTGCGCCTTGCTGTCGATCATATGGTGTGCAATTGCTTGAGGGAGAAGTTGCACCGGAGGTTGTTGGTCGCGGGAGTATGTTTGGAGGACTTGGCATTCGGACAAGTCAGCGGCATGCAATCATTCAGCGAGACCCTCTCCGGAATCAGAACCTCATGTTGATTCAGGAAACTAAAAACCAATTTCTCCTCGCATTATTCACTCTGGCTACACCCGAGCGCGTTCTCCGCTTTCGAGGTCATATGGTGTTGCTCTCCCAACTCGTTCGTCGCCAAGGCAGAGCACAAACTCTGGAAATGTTTACCATGTTTGTGGATTTCGACAACGTCCTACATCCTCATCAAGGTTTGGAAGTTCGGATTTGGCGCATCAAGCGTTTTGATTGAGCTTCGACTTCAAATGGCTGAATCTTTGCGATTCTAGCTGACGCAAAAGATTTCTTTCAGCCATTCTGGCCAGGAATAGAAACCGAAGAGGCGAACACACGAGTGTGGGAGAACCTCAAGTATTTGAGTCTGACTTTGAAGTTTCTGATTCGTATAGGCATCGATGATCTGTCGCACGCCGGGGGCCGTGCGGCGGAAAGAATGCTGAGTCTGAAGTCCATGGAGATGAGGGCCAGAGAGGGGAGACATGCTTGCATATTTCGCTACAATCGCTGTCGTGGGCCTCAAAGTTGACGATGCAAAGCACGCGGCGCCCGAACCTCCACGAAGCCATACAAGCCATCTGGACAGAAGCAGCGGAACAACACAGTTCGCAGGAGCTAAAATACTTTGAAAAGCCGTTGCTCAGCACTGCAATCACGTCGCATGGCTCTGCCATGCCCCGTCTTCGGTTTAGAGGTGTAGAAAGGGTCTCTCGGAGACAACTAGAGTAAAAAGCACATTGGGTGATTTGAAGACGACAAGTCATTTTAATGGGCCTCGATATCATTCACCCATTCGTCGTTTGAACACAACCATCAAGCTGCTTTGGGGAGGCATACTTCTCCGCCTCGTGATCTCGTATTGGTCGTCGTTTCTGTCGGGGTGCTTGTACAGGAAAGCGTCTCTCCCCTTTGCAGGCATCACACCTGATAACCATTACCTCAGCCCAAGGCTTCTTGCCACCTTTGCTCTTATTCTCAACAAAGGAGCTACTTGTCTGGCCCACAATGAGTAGGCTGTCGCAGAACTTGCAGATAGTGTGCTTCAGGGCCGGAGACAGTCGTATCTGACTTTTCAGAGACGTGTCGCGCAGGTCTGTAAGTAATCGCCTCGAGAGACCACGCGTGACTGCGTCAGTTTTATGCTCGTCTTTCCTTTCGGCTTTTGGTTCTTGAGCCTCGGTTTCTGGGTGTCCCCTAGTCAGGTCTGCAGAAGCTTGCAATAGTGGTGGGTGTTGTCCTAGATAGGCTGCAGCTTGATAGGTGTACGAGATTCGAGAATATATTGGTTTGTTCTGTACACTGCCGGTCTTGGACTTCGCCATGATCGATACATATGTGCCTCAGACAATGGCTTCTTTGTTGGAAGTAGGCTATAGTGAGACTACCTCAGTAGCATCAAAAGACCTCGACAGTGTTCTCACAATTTAGGAGCCGTATTTACTGAGAAGTGAAAATAGAGAAGCTGGATGAGAATCTCTACAAAGTCAAAACGTGAATAAAGGGTTTTAGTGGTATCTACCTCGCCTAAGGTACTGAAGGTTTACAATCAATTCCAGAACAGCTCAGCCACAATCGACCTCGATGGTCAAGCTGTGCAGGGCATCATGCGCCACAGTCTGTCAAGCCACAGATCTCGCCCAGCACAGCCCCAATCGCCCCATTATCATACGCGCTAAGCCTAATATAGTTGCCCACATTCCCAGTCGCTACCGTGCCTCAGACCGCGCCACGGCCCTCCAGTGACCCTCTCCGTCACGCAGTTTCTGACAACCTTTCTAGCTCCCGTTCTTCTCCAGCCTTCTCTCTGTCCATTTCCACCTTTCGCGCAATTCGGAAAGAGGGCAAAATCATCTGCATCTTCATTTCTCTACCTGCAGATTGACCTATTCTCTCAACCCTGGTTTCTTGCAATTCTTGTTCAATTGCGAGCCAGTCTTAATCCGTTCCGCTACTCATTTACGCGTCTCTTTCCCACCTCGCCCTTCTACAACAGCAAGGCTCTGTCCCAATCATCTCTTTCGTCGCTCGACCATCTTTCACCATGTCGGCCGAAGAGGATCTGATCGATTACTCCGACGAGGAGCTTCAGACTACCGACAACGCAGCGGCCAATGGTAAAAAGGCCGATGCCGCTGCTTCCAGCAACAATGTCGACAAGAAAGGTTCATATGTCGGCATTCACTCGACCGGCTTTCGCGACTTCCTTCTGAAGCCCGAGCTTCTACGAGCCATTGCCGACTGCGGATTCGAACATCCGTCGGAGGGTTAGTCCACATCTTACACGTTCCAGCTTCAAAAAGTCACACCCACCCCTCCTTCAAGCGTCCGTTCCATCTCGCAAGCATGTCGCGTCGCAAGCAGAAACAAGACAATACCTGGGCCCAAGTATCTCGTTCAGATACCAGGCTCTTTGTGGTTGGAGATGATGAAGGGAAGGAAGGAGAGTGAGAAGACGGAGGGTTCGCGATATCGCGAGGGTCCTATTAATTGAATAGGCTCGCTTTCCTCACGCAAGTCTACTCGGCTGATCAAGAACCCCCGCGCCCTCGGTACTCTCGAGGTATCTGCCAAGCTGCCAACTTTTCGATGCACTTTCCATCAAAAGTGGACTGTAGCTTCCTGTCCGAGTTACCTCCTCAGGTTGTGGGCCGTTGTTGTGCATCCCTCATGTTACTTCCGAGCATAGTGTCGCCTGCCAACGGTTCAAGGGTCAGAAGATTTATTTGGAAACACACATAACTGATATAAGCGATGCTGCGTTGATGGACGGACCTTGTCGAAATCCCATCCTCCTGTCCTCCACCTCTACGCTCTCTATGTTCGTCTTGAGATATCTATCTAACATCGCACGAAACCCGCAGTCCAACAAACTTGCATCCCGCAAGCTCTTCTGGGTGGTGACATCATCTGCCAGGCCAAGTCTGGTCTTGGAAAGACGGCTGTCTTCGTCCTTACGACCCTTCAGCAAGTCGAGCCCGTCGCTGGAGAGTGCTCGGTCCTGGTTATGTGCCACACCCGTGAACTGGCCTTCCAGATCCGCAACGAGTACAACCGCTTCAGCAAGTACATGCCTGACATCAAGACTGATGTCTTCTATGGCGGTACTCCGATTGTGAAGGATGCCGAGAAATTGAAGAACAAGGAGACGCACCCGCACATTGTTGTCGGCACCCCAGGTCGACTCAATGCGCTGATCCGGGACAAGTATCTCAAGCTCAACAATGTCCGAATCTTCGTACTCGATGAGTGCGATAAGATGCTCGATGCCATCGGTAAAGCTTCCCCACAGACCCATCCTCCGTTTCAACATGTTTGCTTACACATGCAGACATGCGACGTGACGTCCAGGAAATCTTCCGATCAACGCCCCAGACGAAGCAAGTTATGATGTTCAGCGCCACCTTATCAGAGGACGTCAAGCCTATCTGCCGCAAATTCATGCAGAACCCCACAGAGCATTACGTCGACGAAGACACTAAGTTAACCCTGCACGGTTTGCAGCAGTACTACATCAAGCTCGACGAGAAGGAGAAGAATCGCAAGCTCAACGAACTTCTTGATGAGCTTCAGTTCAATCAAGTCATTATTTTCGTGAAGAGCACGACACGTGCCACTGAGCTTGACAAACTGCTGCGCGAGTGCAATTTCCCATCCATCTCAGTCCATTCAGGTGTCAGCCAAGACGAGCGGTCAGTGTTTCTCCCAACTCCACGTTACGCCCTCTCTAACCCTTGACGCATTACAGAATCAAGCGATATAAGGAGTTCAAGGAGTTCAACAAGCGTATCTGTGTCGCCACCGACGTCTTCGGCCGTGGTATTGATATTGAGCGCATCAATCTTGCCATCAACTACGATCTCCCTGCCGATGCTGACTCCTATCTTCATCGGGTTGGTCGTGCTGGTCGCTTCGGAACCAAAGGTCTTGCAATCTCATTTGTGAGCACTGATGGTGACAAAGAAGTGTTGCAAGCGATCGAGAAGCGATTCGAAGTTGCTCTGCCGTGAGTTGCCTTGATCTAACTTCCCGAATATTTAGAATACTGACTGTTCGTAGGGAATTTCCCAAGGAAGGCATTGATCCCAACACCTACATGGCTTCGTAGATAGACTGCCTCGAGCGACGAGTATCGTGGGTTGATAAACAAAAACGCTATTTACGTCACGATGCTCCAGGGCTCCCGCAGCCGAAGGGATGATTTTTGTTTGGCCAGGCTCTCGGGGGAGGAATCATATGAAAAGCACAACCGGTCATGTGACTGTACAAGTACCTATATTTTCTCGACGTTAGGGGCAGACTCGGGAAGCTTTCTAAAATGGCGAAGTGGCCATTCTCGTTTGATGGGACAAGTGGCAGCACAAAAGACATGTCGTAGCTTTGATTCTAGTTCGGGCAAAACAATAGATTGGGTGTGAAAAAGCACAGTTGTTGCAAAGCTATGTCCATTTTTGATTTTAATCGATATGAATCCTTCCTCAGGCGGCGACTGAGGAAGGTACTTACTATATGTAAGTATACTGCAGGTGACCCTTGCTGTCACAGCACGTCCGCGATGTACCTAATGTAAAGGCTTCAGGCTCCATCCTCACTCGCGAGGTACCTAAAACCTATATACAGAAAGAATGTAGGAGTTGACATTTGGATTCCGTGTAGATTGGCTTGGTCTTATGCTTTCGGATTCTTTAACCCGATCACTCAGCATGTCCATGTCTCTCGCTCGATAAGGTAAAACCCCCCACAGTACCATGCTGGTGTTTCCAGGCCGTAGATTTCCCCAGTCTCCGCAGAGTTGGTTTTTACTTCCCATAGACTTCTAACACTTGCCATCAAGATCCCACTCATTTGGACTTGGGCGGCAGTGTAAGTCAGTCTAAGTTACATACTCGATACTGAAGACATTGAGAAACACTCTGGTACCTTCAATGGCTATGATGTATTTGCAATAAGCCATGATCGACAGCAGCTGCTGCCAGCTGGAACTGGCTGTGTCAAGTTCAACGCGTAGCGATACGATGTTCAGGCATATGTAACTTTTCGCGACTGATGAAAGCACTTAGATTTCGCCCATCTCCGTTCAACTGTCAGCCCGCCATGATAAAGCGAGCCGTTGCGCTTCCGAAACGGTTCCAACATGGCCGTCTCCCAGTCCTCACAGCACCCTCCCTTGCCCTTGCCCTTACCATACAAACGCGGTTCCAGAGCAACTTGAGCAAGGATGTCACTGGTAACACCGCAACGGGATCACCAACGGCAGGTGCGTACGACTTCAGCCACATACGGTGCGCGTCCAAGGCCAATCTCGCGGCGCACGTGCAGCGGTGCGAGACGGCGCTGGACTACAAGTTCCGGAACAAGCTGCTCTGCTTCGAGGCGCTCAACCTCTCGCTGCCGGCCTGGATCCCGCACCCGGACAACCCGGCCTTCTACCGCGTGCTGCCGCCGAGCAGCCACCTGGCGATCCTGGGGGACCGGCTGATCTACGCGCGGATGGCGACGGCGTGGTACCGGCAGGGGGCCACGCAGTACGCGCCGCAGGCGATGGCGACCTGGGAGCAGGTCCGCGCCACCCTCCCGTCCAACGCGAACCTGCGGCGGATCGCGCTGCGGCACCGCCTCCACAGCGTGGTGCTGACGGAGAAGGGCGGGGGGCTCTGCCACAACATCTCCGAGAGGGCGGCCGGCACCACCGTCGAGGCCCTGCTGGGCGCCGTGTTCCTTGACGGCGGGGAGGAGTGCCTCGACGCGCTCATGCGTCGGTTCGGGCTCTTCCACTCGCCCATGCTGGAGCCGGTTCCGGATCAGGTGTGGAACTCAGCTTTTCTGCGCGAGGCAGCAGATGTGGGGGCAGAGGTTATCGAGTCAGAGCATGGCGAAGCAGAGCCAGTTGAGGCAGAGCATGTCGAAGCAGAGCATGTCAGACAAGAGCATGCTGAGGCACAGGCCGTCGAGGCAGATAATGTCACGGAGGGCGGGATAGGCTTTGATGGGGTAGAGAATGACACATTCATCGAACATAGAGCTCGGGAGCAAGGCGTTACTGCATGCGCAGATCCAGCAAAGCAGGGAGCAGAAGGGAAGCCTAAAGAAGAATCTGATATTGGGCTTGAAGCAGGGCCTGGACTCATGGCGGAGGTGCGAGCGGGCCGCGAAGATGTCGAGCCCTCGTTAGAGGAGCGTCCAGAGCCCCAAAAGGGGCATTCTACGCCCAACCCTAGTGATGGGGAGTCAGTAAGGACAGATCCGACAGAAGACCAAGAATCTCAACAGCCGAAGAAAGGTATACTTGGGCGAGCGAAGTCCTTCGTTGGTCTATAGCCCTATGATGCAGTCTATTAGTCTTGCACGCTACAGATAGGCAGGTGTATATCATTGTACATTATGAAGAAATGTATACTTACCCAGTTGGCCAACTCGTATTTAGATTTGATTCGATTAGAATTAGAAGGGAGAAAGTACAAGTTGAGCACTGAAAGTTCCTCTTTGTAAGGCCTTGTCAAACTGCGTAGTGAGGTATCTTGTGTCTGGTTGAGTCGCAACAAGGTAGACCTTGGCCTTATCATCAGTTGCGTGGTAGAATGTCAGTTCCGTCAGACAGTCTGCTTCATATCCATATGACATGTCCTTGATCTTTGGACACTGGCTTTTCTTGAACATCCAGTACAACATTCTTTTTTTTTTTTTTGTCCACGTTCTTGTCCACCAACCTCGATCTCAATCCCCTCCAGTTTTTTTTTTTTTCTCCTCTTAGTTCTACTGACTTGCTTACATGCCAATGGAATCAAGGAACTTTTCTTGTCGAGGCAGGTTACCACTAGTCGATCTGGCCTTCCATGGAGGCAAAACGTGAAACACGGACTCGCAACTTTTCAGTACTATGTATCGTTCAGAATTTCCTCTACCACTGAGATAGCTTATTTTCAACACTTCAAATATGCCAGCAGCGAGCATAACGTCTCTGTAGGATATATTCGAATCGAAGCCCATGCGTGGTACTTGCGGAGGAGCTCTGGAAAGTAAGATCCAGTACCTCGGTTCACTGAGCTGGGCACTCGCCCGAAAACACTGCGAAGCATCCACTTTGTCTTTGCCTCTCGATGGGGGGAAGTGGACAAAGACACATGCGTATCACAGCTGAGCTTGCGTATTACTGGTAGCACAGTGAACGAGACCTAAGAATCACAACAGTGCGAGAGACATGCCTCGTCTCCAACAGATCCAGGAGTATCCGCACCATGTCAGACATGCGCAGAAGTCTTTGGGTGAAGGCACATGGTAACGACAACACAGGGACTCATTCTCAACAATCTCACCAAGCCAGTGCCGAGAGCATACCGGTGCCTCAGCGATCCAGACGCTGAAACCAGGCAGGTTGCCCCCTTCGCCCTCTGACTCACACCGGCAAAGTATCCCACCAGCTCGGGTCGTGACATGCAGGCAGTGTCGGCGAGCCAGACTTGGTATAGGTATGTTGGAGCAAGTGCATTCGCTCTCACGTCTGACAGATGCCACTACTCCACATACGTGAAGTGATACTCGTGAGTCTTCACTCTGTCGGTAAAGAGAGGACACGCATGCCATGCTATCTAGAATGCAAGTCATATACCAATAGAGCGGAAGTCATTTGCATGTCTAGTAGAGCATATCCAGCATAAGGGCATCGTGGACTAAACATAGATGAGAATTGATCACGATATCTATCTATCTTATCTGCACGAACAAGAAGAGCAGTCAGATCCCATAGTCACAGAGCTCTACTCGGAGGTCTTCTTGATTCGATTGTTGTAGTATTTCTTGCTGGTATATTGTTCTCGTCTCTAATTGAGCATTCGCCCACGCGCAAAATGCCTGAGTCCAAGTGACGAAATAATCCAAAGGGTCCAGTGTCTGATGACTACGAATAAAACATGCCGGCCCTGACAAACGTATCGACCGACCACCTTCTATGGTCTTTATTACTTTCGAATAAATATTCCTCCCTTTGGAAACCCCTCACTACGAGCACATATAGACCAACAAGGGGTAGAGTAGGTGGCATAACTGAGTTGCCAGCACCAGAAGACTATGCCTGGCCATGCCCCAACATAAGAGTCATCGCCATCTCACAAAGACCTTTTTCCAGCCTGCAAGGAATTAAAGCAGTCAATTCAAATAGCTACGCTCAATATACTTGCTCATAAAATGCCCCCGAACTCGTCAGCACCACGGCAACCTATTCTGCCTCCTCAGCAGACAAAGGCAACACTGCCAACGTCATCGGGGGTAGTCCCACTGTGGCAAGACACGACTGCCAACCACACCCTCTTTGAACCGGAACAACCGCTCCACACTCGGAAATGAATACTGGAAATGAGGCATCACTCATCGTATGCGAGAAGTCGCAAGGTGGCCATCGTGTGCGTGTCGATGATATGACCGTCTGCCTGAACGAAATCCCAAGCGTTCCACCAACCCGGACGTAATGGCAAAGATGGTGTAGCGCATAGCCACTTTCAATGATAACTAGGAACTAGGAGAAAGCAGAGGCAAATAAGCGGAATCACAGCAAGCATGCTCACTTTCCTGTCTGAGTATTGGCCCTCTTGACCTCGCCAGTCGGTGCCATGGCAACACTACGCGTGGCATCAAAGCTCAACCTACCTGAGCCACACCACCATGACTTGGCCCATTTTGTTGGCCGAGACCTACTTATTTGGTTTCTAAATGATAAGGGGAGTCCTCCCCTGTATTTTGCAGCTCAGGTGATTGGCCATCGAAGCTAGAATTGGTAACATTAGTTGAGCAAGAGGGGTTCTCCACATGACTCACTACCCGAATCCGCCGCAGGTTGGTGAATAGAAAACTCAGGTTCTTTTTTTAGGTACGTACCTAGGCAGCAAACTAAGACCTGGCTCTCTTCGACGGCTGACAGCTAGCTTGTCTTGGTTAGCGGTACAAATTGCGTTGCCGCATATGGTTGCGTTGCAACGGATGTTGAATGTACATTCTGCCATATTGTAGCAACTCGTTGGCGTTTAGGCACGGTAAGGCATCTTACCTAATCAGCAGCAACCTCTTCCGATTGGCTCTCCATGGTTCACATCGGATATGTCGTCGGCAACGATGGCACCTCAGGATGATAAATTGACGTCAGACTCCGGGATGGTAGCTCGAAACGTATTTCAGATTTCGAATGCTGTTTGCTATCTGCCAAGTTAAATACTTCTGGTTATCTTGAGACCTAGAAGGTTTGTGTCTGTGCCTGAAGCTTTTGACAGTCAGAATCTGCAACGTATTTTCAGGGCAGATAGATAACCTCCTATCCGACATTGCTTGTGAATGTTTTGTGTAACTACTCAAGTGACAGCGTATGTATCCGCATTTCGACGGTAGCATGACGCCTTTTCGCCCGATAGAATTGGTGACACTCGGTACTCGTTTAGTACAACAGACATAAGGCCAAGTCGATGCGAGTAATCCCGGATGCTTGGCACACAAGCCCAAACCTGCACTCGAGTACCATCTTCATATCCACTCCTCCTGTCCATTATATCTCTCCCCGGCCGCACTATAATTACTCCCAAACACCGCGGTCAGGTCCACACCTTCTCATCGTACATTCAGTGACTACGCCGGTACCGAACCCCCTATGCCGTGATCCTGAAAATGCATGCATGCAACGTAACACGCTTTTCCGCCCATAGACCATTGGGGCAGTCTATAAAGTAGTGTTCCAAGGATGGTATCAAGAGCTCCAGAAGTTCCAGAATCCACCAACAAAAGAAAATGAGCAATATTGTAACAGGGGTACTTGTGAGGTATGTACGGTGTTTGAAGGCAAGGCTGAGGAAGTTAGAGGATACCCTCCCACATTCCTACACCGCCGTTGCCTCCGGCCGCAATGTGCATGCTGGGAATGGAATAAGCATCGGATGAGCAGCGTACACGTTTTCTGCAGCCATCTTGTGATGATGCATAAGCGGTCGATTTCTCGGGAATCAGCCCGATGCGCGAGGCTCTCTCAGCGCGAGCATATTGTTCCCGAAGCATATCGCGAACATTGTCCTGCAGAGAGTTGTCGATTGACTGGGGACGACTTCGTTTGGACCCCAATCGCGCAGGTTGCGGTTGCGAACTTGCGCAGTATTGGTAACTGTAAAGGTCCTGTAAAGCACGAGCAGCATCTGCGTCTTCCATCTCAAATCCTCGAGTCGCTGTGGGTGTATCCAGCGACATTTGGTAGAAATCCTTACCCACCGTGCCGGTGTAGGATTCAGGCGAAGATGTAATGCAATTCTCCTCGTAGTCCTCGGGAACCGAGGCAATAGCCGGTCTCGTACTGTACCTCTTTTCATAAAGTTTCGCGTTTCGGCATCGCGCCTGAACGTCCAATTTGGCGGACGGCGCGCTGACCAATGACGATGCTGAAGAAATAGAGGATGAGCGGGAAGTGCGAGACGTATCGGATATCATCGATTCGGGCGAGGACGCCGTTGAGATAGAATTAGCGAGTGAGGAACGACGCATAGGCATATAGCTTTCAGGGGACGTATTATTGGATCCAGGCCATCGATCCATGTTCTGAGACGCACAGACATTTGCCGCCTGTGTCATTGCAAAGTGCATTGAGCTCTTTCCATTCAAGACGCAAGTAGCAGCACTCACGGCAGGAGTGCTGAACCCAGTTGACTGGGGTGTGAGTCGAGGGGTCGGTAAAAGACCGAGAGCCGGAGCGCGGCCAGGGGTGTACTGAGCTGTGGCTGGCGATGGCTCCATGACGCTTGGAGCGACATAGCTTTTGGGAGTAGGATTCGCATCAACGGCCTCTACAACGACTGGTGAGGTCGGAGGTGCCGAAAACAGCGAGCGAGCAGCCACAAACGGTACTTCGCGAACCCTCTTCTTGGACGGGCTGACGGGGACAAGTTCTTTGACATTGTCCAGTTCGGGATTCAATCGGAGGATCAGATTCTTCCAAGTTTCCACTTGCTGGTCGGGCACCTGCAGACAGGAGGAGCCAGGAGAGGGTGGTTGCGAAGGAGTATACTTCAGGATTATCTCGGTCCACCGCTGAAAAACTTCGTCGGTGATATGCAATTTCCAGCATACAGCGCTTAAGAATGCCATCTCATTCTGATTGATTTCCTGGGTTGCGAGTCCAGAGATCTTGCTCCAGGCCCTGGCCGAGTAGTTTCTATCTTGCAGATACTTCGAGGCCAAGATTAACGCAGCAAGAAACATCCGGCGACCACACTGCAAGGCTCGATTCGCATAGATATCGTTCGGCTGCTCCATGGTGAAATCGTACTTAGGTACGTGCGGCTTGATTAGAATGAGATAATACAATGCAACCTGTAGCGTTGAATAGCTGGTGCGAGAACGGCGCAGAGTCTCCTGAATGAAGGAGCGTAGCGGTAGCACGTTCTTGACGCCTAGTTCGTGCCGGTGAAATACCGAGGAGAGCGGCCAGATGACTTCGACGATCTGAGTGGAAGAATCTAGATGGTGTTGAGCGAGGGCAAGGGGGAGTTAGGAACTGGTTCCAAAGCTTACCGACGAGGCTATCGACAAAATTAACCTTGCGATCGCTCTGGCGCGTCAGAGCAGGAGGGCATCCTGTCCTGGTTGGTACACCTAAACTTGTCCGTCGTGGGTTCTGCCGTAACTCGGATGCAACTGGTCTTGACTGGGACACTCCTGACAGAGCATGGCTGCCTGTCTGGATTTTGGAGGTTTGTTGGTTTGAGGGGATACCATGCTGTGCATAACTGTAGAGATCGCATTGTTCCGACGAGTTTAAGGAAGTGGCGGAAGCGGAAGTGTCGTCGGAGGATTGTGATGATGCATCGGACCATATAGAGGCGGCGGATGAGGAGGCGGATGAGGCGACAGAGAGGTCATAGGGATTGTTGCGGAAAGTTGTGATGGAATTCAGCGACTGGTGTTCGCTGACAATCATCTTGAAGGATGGGTGTAAACTGAAGTTCAATGAAAACCTCCAGTCGCCCGTCAAGCAGAGTCAACCAATAGATCGTTGTTAAACCGAGGAAGTAAGCGACGTGAGATCTTATCGAATCAGAAGCCTTACAATAACATATGGTGTTATGTCAGGCTGCTGCTGCAGGTCGAAAGAAGACAGCGTCTATGCAAGTGCACTTAGAACCAGGGTTTCACAAATGATCAGACCGGAAGACGAGGCGGGACGGACGACTGGAGTAGAGAGTACGATTTTCGCAAACAGCATGGTGTGGTTTTTGTTTCAAATTAAAGAAACAAGATGAGGTGTGACGGGAGGCAAGACAACAGCAGCTAGATTTGCATCAAGCCGACTGCGATCATACCAGATGTCACAAAGAAAGGTTGAGGCTGGTGGCGCCTGAGCGGAGAGTTGTCGGTCGCAATGAGAACGGCGTGTATGATGTATCGGTGAAAGTCGAGGCAAGGCTGTAGTATGGGTTGATTATGCAAGGTACGGGCTGCAACCACTTTCGACCGATGGGGGCATGCGAAAGGGCAGATACGATGTTGAACAGGAGGGTAGACCTTATAACCAGGGGGGACTCGAGGCGATGGCAAATAACGGATGACAAGGTATCGGAGGCGAGTGGGTTGATGATGAGTCGCGTGGTAGGTGACACCAAGGACACAAGGGGGCAACCGAAGACGGAAGTGGCAGGCCTGTTGGGTTACTGGGTTTGCACCGTCCTCGTACTGGCAAGACTGGGCGCGATGACTCTTCTGGGCCTGTTAGGTGGCGAAGGCTTGTCGGATCATTAAACGGTGGGGCACCGGCAGGCTGGTAATGTCCAGGTGTTCTTTGGGGCGTGAGGTGTGGCTAAGGGGGGGCCTAGAGGAGACTGGGCAAGACTGGAGACCGGAGACTTGGGCACCTAATAAGCAGGGGAGGACCAAGTGACTCCAACTGGCGCGAATGGGGGACAAGAGACAAAGGCCCAACACGGCGTGTGGTGCGGAAGCCTGGCAATGGCTGGACACTGGACAAGAGAACGGATCCGCGTTTCAACACCAGTGGCAAGTGAGTAATGCAATCATGTGCAATGAAAAAAGAAGTGAGCGGAGATGATTCATTCAACGACGGAACAATAAAACGAATTAGGTAGAAGGTGACACTTTTTTGTCCTTTTCGATCTCTCGAGTAACACGGCCTGGCGTAGTTGCTGTTGATTTTAGGTGAAGAGAATAGGCATCAGAGGGAACCAACTGGGATTGGTTATGAGTCGATTGGGCGTAGGTGGAAGAGGAGAATGTAGAGGTGAATGAGTCTTCAGGTAAGAGTGCGCGCAAGAGTGCAAGTGAATGCCACTGCGGACCAGACGAGAAGACACAGGTAGGAGGTAGTAAGACTGGAGTAACAAATCGGTGGTTTGACGGCAGCTGTGTCGCTATCGCAGACTTCAGCAGACCCTCGCGAAGTTGCCTTCGTTCTTCAGATCTTTAAATCGAACATTGCGGCGGCTTTGTTCGATGGGGAGAGGGAAAAACAAAAAGACTCGGCTGCTTCTTGGGGTACAGACGAGTTTTGAAGAATGGGAGAATAGGAATGTCGGTACAGGTGGTACGTACCATCTCTTGCGGGCGGGACTGGCACAAAGACGGTCTGGCGGCAGACAGAGCAGAACAGCAGAGCAGAGAGGATGACTGCCAGGTGCTGGAGAAGAATGCAGACGCAGACTGGAGCTTGCCTGCAACCACATGCAGTCAAGACTCAAGAGCAGCCAGCCAAAAAGGAAAGGAGCAGTGTAGGACAGGGCAGAGGGGTGCTTGCAACAGCGGGCTTGCTTGCTAAGACGGGTCGCTTTGCAAAAGATCGACTACCATTGGAAGACGATGCACTCGACTGACGAGGCTGGGGTGTTTCATCATGTGCTCGCGGTAGTGAGCCTAGAAAGATCTTCTCTGGAAAAGGTCTAGCTCCAGGTGAGGAAGAGCATCAATTGGACAGACCCGGCCCCCCTTCCAAGCGTGAACTTGCATGGACAAAAGATGGAGCACAACCTACGTGCCCTGGCAAGCCTGGTGCTGCGTCTCTGCGTCCTGCGTGGGTTGCCAGCCAGCATGAGGTTGCAGGTTGCCAGCACGAAGCAATCAGGCCCTGGCTAGCGCTATCAGAATGTGGTTTAGCCGTGCTGCAAGACGATGCACAAAGCCAGCTACAGAGGCCAACCAAGACACATTTTGATTGATCCAATCCAACTGAAGAGTCATCACGTCTTTCACTGCCAATCCGAATCCACACCTCACTCTCACTCCTCGCAGCAGAGGTCCCCATCGAGCCCGACAAAGCGCATGCCCCATTTCCCGTTTCTAAACACCTTCTTTCCCCAAGATACAATTGTGAGGTGTAATGACGAGATGAAAGGCAGATAAAAAGAATCATCTGAATACATGACCGTATCAGGTCAGGTCGTGAGGAACAAGTCATATCTCACGTAGGCATATATATCCTTCAATGCATGTCAATCCAACAACGAGGCAGATGTTTCCATTGCGTATGTGCCATTTAAATTCCACTTGGGTCCGTGTGCGCTTGAAGGGGGCCTGTCAGGTGTCATAGGCACTACCAACCGAGTGCTCAGTTAAATACATACCATATTGATCGACTGTGTGTACCTACAACTTGTCATCGAGCATCAACACAGGCTCATTATTTGATGATCTGTTACGCAGGTCTTGCCTATCACCACAAGGCGTTCGCCAATCTCGTGACGGGTGTGCGTAGGTACAGGGACTGGAGTTTCCCAGTCACCTTCTCACACGAGGTGAGATCCAAGACCTTGGGCAATCGACACTAACGAGACAGCGATCCTCGGACCTGATCCAGGAGGTACAAATTTCATGTGTCGAAGGCAAGGCAGACTATCAACTGCTTGATACTTGCGTCACTAGAATCATTGCCTTGGAAACAGCCAGCACACAGGTATGGTATGTTTGCTCGCTTTTCTAATGCCCTGATCTTGCCCATTGCTTTGCAGCACGGTTTTGCGTTCCCTTCAACGAGCTTCACCTTGTCATACAAAGTAATACCATGAATGAAGTCTGTCGCGGCATACAACACGAATAGAAGTTGTTCGTGGAGTTCGTTACGAGAGTTCCATTTCAGCCCTGTTAGGGTCTGGCGTGTCAGCCTGAAAATGCATCTCACGTTTGAAAGAATGCGGTTTCTATATTTATTCTTTATGCAGGTTTCGAGATTGCAATAGATGGCCTGCTTGACCTTGCCCTGTCTGCCTTATACATCATACAACTTACAATTAGACACAGCCCACCAGCAGCCAGGCTGCATTTCAGCATCAAATAGGTAAATATAGTCCTATCTCTCCGCTCATCGGAGCAGCGGAATGCGCGTTGCAGGTTGTGTCATTGTATAAGCACGAGAAGAACGCAAGGTGGACGGGACAGGAGCCAGGTGACTCGGGTGTGTTCTTGTTGCGGCCATACGTACTGATTTCGGTTTCGTGACCGCTTCAGTAGTATCTGGCAATGCACATTTTGACTCAGTCCATGGTCGCCTACTCTTCGCCATTCTCTCCAGAAACCATATGTCTCGGTGCTGACAATATTCAGAACAAGTGCAATGAGCGAGGCAGCGTTCATTTCACGACATAGGTGCATAATCACCTTGGGTGCTTGAGGAGTAGCGCCTGGGTGGATAGTGAGTGACACAGTCCACAGGCGATCAGACTGCAAGGGAGGTATGCGCAAAACCCCTCCGGTGCCAGCTATTTCCGGGGCCTTCGACTTCGCCCTTGAGCAGCCGTTCGGAGGCTTGCTATTTTTGGGGGCGCAGCAAAATTGCATTTCTCGAAGCTATGGAAGACTTGGGCAACTATACTCCGTTTGACTATACATGTTTTCGGCGTGCCAAACTTCAATTTGCGATGGTCAAACAGCAGAGGCTGTCTTGTCCGACAAACCTTGTAGTCTCCGATGTGACCGCTGTGCATGTCATCGCGATTCCCTCCTGCTCACTCATCTACCGCTTCTCCTGCTGTGCAAGCCTGAGGCAGCCATGCAGCTTGGACGAATGAAGTGCACCATGAATGTCAGCGGCGCCCTCAGTCTCCCTACAAGACTCTCTCATATGTCGGTGAAGATGCCCGGGCTTGCTTGCCAGCAACAGCGACTCATGTGTCTATGCCGGTAGCCTCAATGCCTAGCCGCCTTCTGAACAATCTTCAGAGGACCTAGCAATCACTGCGCCTGGCTCGTGGTACTCACAATACAATGCCTCCATCGCGTCCCGTCTACACGGCGTTCTTGCAGGCCGACCCCCGCTTCGGACTTTAATCTACACACAAACGCCACATGTGTGCTTATCGTCGTGCATCAGTGAAGCTAGAAACAATCGTGTAGCACAGGTAGCATCGAATATTAATAAAACGCACACACTCATGCTTCGGGAATCTACGCCATACAATGGATCGGATGATATTCGTAAATAAGGGGGAGGCCCCCGGAAAGGACACGACGATTTGGTATCGGTATCGCGGCAGTCACCTCCTTTCGTTCCCAACCTCCATTTGAAGGTTCATGCCCTGTGCCTTGCGCTATGCGTGCAAAGTAACACACCTCCTTTCTCAGCACGTCTTTACGTCCATCGATCCCCAGATCCAATCCCATGAGAACATATCAGGCAGCCGTGACTTCACAGAGGCAGTTCTGATAACTATCATTGTCACTTCCACTTGCAGACTTGAAGGGATTTGGCCCAAATGAGCCATGCCATGTGCAGAAATGACGATGGTCACCGCCTGCATCTAACAGGAGGGAACAACAGGGGTGGCAGCCATCTCGAAACAGACCCTCTCAGCAGTTGTTTTAGCCTTCTCATGGCCTCTTCACCCTGGCCAATCAATGCTGCGGGCAATGACCCGTTACAGCCCAAAGTCGCGATGACTCAACACCAGATCACTTTTGGAATGGGTGGCTCCAAGCAGGCATCACGACCGCCTTCGTCTAGGCTAGGTATCAATGAGAAGCCGCGAAGTCGGAGCTCAGATTATGCTTGTGCCTTGCGCATGTGCAATATCCAGTCTTGAACGAGACGAGGCCTCCCCCGACGGTATGAACAATCATTGTCTCTGACATGGTGAGCAATCCCGTAGGCCGCCGGCTTGTTCGCTGTGACGAACAGAGACGGGGCGTAGTTGGGGAAACGGGACGCATGACCCCCCGTTGACTCACGAGGCCAGCAAAGAATGAAAAGCTTGTAGTAGCATGTTCTCATGTATGGCCACCACCTCCGGCCGTCAGACAGTCGACTGCTGGGGAGCTGTGAAAATCTTACGTGAATTGGACAGCCAGACGTCAGATCACACTACATGGCCTGTAATATGATGATTGTCGTGAATCCCTTCGCAATCCTCCGCCAATCTATCTTGCCGCGCGGATTTCAGCGTTGCAGCGTCGCCCATCTCCAGCACTACAGTTCTACAACTCTACAGCTCTACAACTCAGCGGGAGGTAAGCGCCGACAGGTCGACTGGCTCTGCTAGTCAAGCTTTCTTTGCGCCGTTCCGGTGGTCCGGACGACACTTGATTCTCATTCGAAGGCGACCACCAGTACGAGATCTTTTTGCCACTTTGGCATCAAGACGGTTGGGCTTCTACTCCTGTTCTAGAATAACGTACTTTTCGTGTCTAGTGGCACGGACAATTACAGAACCCTCGTGTTTGGATGCCTTTGACGTCGCAACGACGACCCCATGCTGCGTTAGCTATGGACAGCGTGTGGATTCTTGACATCTAGACTCTACTCGACGGCCTCTATCGGTGTTGAGCGCGACAAATTCTTTTGAGCGTAATGTGCCCTCCACAGCTCTGAGGAAGGTGTCTAGGATGTCCGAGAAATTGTTAAGAAGATTTCTGGCGTCGCCAAGCCGCATCAGACTTCGCCCCCCTCGGCCAAGTACGGCGGCCAACGCCTACCTAGAGAGCTGCGAGCAAGGTCAACAGCGTGGTTGCATGCCGTTTCCCTCACTTTGCCTCTGTCTCTGTCTCTGTGATCCTTCTGCACCGCCCGCTTTGCCGCTGGCGGGGTTGATCTTCACTTTGTTCGCGCTGAAGGCCTGCCAATGTCTTGACGCCAGGAGAGGGGATTGGTGAGATCGCTCGTACGGTTGCTCGCAGGTGTGATCTGGCCACTGACCATCTCCCTTTATCCTCACCACATGCAATGCCTTGTAACATCAAGCTTTCGACAGGTGTGGCAGTCGCCCGTGGCAAGACCGAGACATGTCCCTCTCCTCTGCCAATTCTGACGTGTGAAACCTTCTTGTATTGCGTGCATGTGTTGGTTATGTGACAGTTCTGCTGTTAGGATTTCCGGGCATCGGGGAATATGATGCGAAGCAATCTGAGCTAGGCGGAGCTTGGCCTTCGCCATGGCTAAGCGGATCGTTCATTCCGGAGAGGGCTCCAACTCTACTCCAACAGCATCGTGAACGGCAGTCATGGCTCCATGAGCGCTGCCTCGTCGAGTGCGAGGTTGATCGCAAGCATAGCCATTGCCGAGTACCTACCATTGCGCGTCGAAAACACGCGATTCATGCATTACGAATTTCCCACGATTGTAGGCCGCCGTGCTTTCCTGGCTACACACTGGCATTGTCCATCTTCATCATTCCCATTGCTAGATTCCGCCTTACCTAGCATGTGCTCCAGCTTGTCCAGCCCAGCAGACCAAGCCCTGTCTGTCGATCTAGGGTGTCCAGGGCAACGTCGACGAGTACTACTTAACTGCATTACGCACTGAAGCCCCAAGCCTCACCACCCCCAATTTTGTCTGTCGCGTCGGTAACACGGGTCATCAGTAGCGGCCGCAAATGGTCTCTGTTTATGCCGGCAGCTGCGTAGCATAGGGAGCAGGCGCACAAGGCGAATTCCACCTACAGAACACAATTCACGACGCGGTCTAGCCCACGCAGGGTCCCAACGACCATTGGCAGGTCATCCAAAGCTGCTGACGTTGGTAACAATCCGGCCACTCACGCTGACGTGCGGAGGCTGCCGGGTGGTACGGACTGTCGAGATCGCTTCTAGATCTGTGCAGATTTTCGGCTTGTGCGATCATCGACTACATTGCCACATTCTCTTCGTCGTATTATCTAATGATCTGTGATAAGATCATCAGGCTGTCCGCATCTGGCCCTGAAATGCGTCCAATGATGGTGAGCATTTGGTACTTGTCCTACTCCCCGGGACGATAATTCTTGAGGCAAGATACCGATCGAATGTATTCGACCAAGCATCGACCAAATCCTACTTGACAAGAAGGGTGGTGATCTTCGGTCATTATGTCACAGGATTCATCTTTTGACTTCTCGCGTTGCCCTGAGCCCATTTCCCTCAGGACTACATCTAGCAGAATAGACAAAAGCTTCCAGAAGTATTCCATATGGTAGGTACAGTACCGTGATCTTGACGAATCATTCGCCGGCGTGATATCCGTATTGGGTGTGGGTTGGACGCCAGATGCCGGTGACGATCTGGGGCAGACAGACTCACTAGGCAGCAGCATCTCACCATGGTCTTTGCCCACGGCTTAGTACCAATCAGCCAATCACACTGCTTTCTAGTCGGCACCAGGGAAGCAGCTGAAGAAGATGGCTGGCATGATTTTGACAACTCCGTGTGACGCGCTAAGTACCAACTTTTGTCTACATCGCTACTGCACAGAATCGGGTTCGCGGGTGCTCCAGCAAGGCGGCGGCACGGCAGCCCACGCTCTGTGATCCTCTCATGACTGCCAAGCACCCCATTGCCGCGTGAACGGGATCGCCTGTCTGCCTGTCCAGTGCTGCCTCGGTGTCCGGAGTGATGATGCCCTACGTACCCACGTATGCAGGAGATGCGCATGATGAGCAGCATATCCGAACCGTGTCTAAAGCATACTGCACATGTCTGTGAATGCGACGTTTGCCTTGGGGCCGGGAGATATACACAGTAGGTAACAATACATAAGAGGTAAATAGCGTATGGTGTTGTAAGCTCTGCCTTGGCAGAGCAGGACACAGGCATAGTGCGAATGCGGATGGGGTTCGACACCGAGCCATGGATGACAGGATCGTTAAGCTTGTCACGCTATCACCGTATCTCACATCACCCTACCTCTCACGATCCGTCTAGCTCAACCGCCCTGTAGTGAGGTCGAGCAAGGTCTGCACTCTAAGCGCCCCAACAGTTCCTCCACCTTGACCCGCTCCGGGATTTACGGAAAGTACCTAGAGTGTTTGTCATAAGCCGAAGCTTACATAGAAATAATAGGATCTACTCCCGACCCTCAGTTCGCGATAGCATCTTAACGCCGAATAGGGAGATGACACACCTCAATCGTGTAAGCAAGGTAGATGAAGACCCCGCGCCGAAGCCTGAGTAGGTATCTCCTACGGCACTTCGTTCACCCGCCACGAGCAACGACCTAGTCAGTGAGCAGTGCCACTGAACTCGGGCTCCCGCGTGGCACAGACTCGCGCCGAGCAGTGACGCGCTACCTGCCAGGCAGGAGATGAGTGATCTAACATAGCAAAGCATGGTATTCACAGTAGGCAGCATACCACGGTGAGCACGCGAGCATGAACCCCCCTCATCTTCTGGAGGCCTGCCTAGCGATACCTGGGACGTGGACGGTGATGGGCGAAACGCACACGAGACCACATGACTCCCGCGACATGCGCAGAGCGGCACATCCGCTACTTGCCGCTTGAGGCGAGGCTCAGCTGACGCCTTCACCACTGGGTCCCAGCGCCGAAGTTGTCATCGGCGGGGACGACGCGCAACGAGTCCGGCTCGCGTCGGATATCACCTTGGTCCTAGTCCCCGGGTACTGAGGGTTACCTATGATGAGGTGCAGTTGGATGAGCGGCAAACTTCGATCTGGTGGGTCGACATGAAATTCCTGAGCACCATCGTGACTCTTCGTCGCGGAGGCATGATGCGTTGCCTACGGTGCCTAGAGCGAGCCGAGTTGCCAGCGGGAGAGTGGCGTTGGTTCTTCCATCTGAGTCACATAGGTGTTGCGGCCGGGATATCATGGGAGCTTCACCAGTGCCTACTATTGCCGCTCTCTCGATCAAACGCCCTCAGACTCGTTGGACTCTTCAAGCCTGTGCCGTTTACGAGCTTCGATGATAAACCTGGGAGGTGTTCTGCCTAGCAGAACAACTGCTCCATGGCCAGCAAGCACCAAGCAGCATGTGGACAAAATCTCGAACCGTCTTTAAGGGAGTAGTGTACTCGGGCAGTGATAGACCCATGCACAGCACAATATCAATGTAGCTCGAGTGCTTCCTAGTAAGGAGCTCCACGGGACTCCGGTTCATCCGCGCCTCCTAGAATTCTAGTGTATGACTCTTCGCCGTGGAACACCATCGAAACCCTGATATCTTAGCGATTACACATGTTCATTGCTGATGAATGTCGCTCTCGAACGCGGCCGTGTAGGTGTTGCTAGTTTGTCATTACAAATCACAGTCAATACGAGTTCTCTCATGCCTTTAGCGTCTTATGACAGCTGCCCGCATCCTCATCAACCGCCATCAGTGCTGGGACGAGAGCTGTGTGTTTGTGTGCTTTCATAAAGTTAAGCCAGACCGATTTCTGGAGATGGCAGGCCCCAAGGGCGGATGCTGAACTTCACTGAGTAGTACGGTATGTGAAATGCTAAGATAAGGCTTGATGAGTCGGAACTAGTATGGTGCAAATTGACGCGGATAAGCTTGTTGACCCTCAAGAGCGGAAATAATTGCATCGCATCGAACTTGCGGGAGCGGACTGGGTGAAGCTCTTTACGCGCTTTTTTACCCTCGTGAAACTTTTGTCTTCATTCGTTCTCTGTGGTTCCATCAGCCGTCTCACGCCGGCTCCAGAATCCTCACTGAAGGTATGCCAGGGTCAAAATACGAGAAGAGGCTGCCCGTGGCTTCAGTGGCACGCGCGAGAAGTATAAGAATCAGGATCATGCAGACCTATGTATCACGTCTATTGGAGAGATACTACTCTCACTCGTAATGGTCGTTCAGCGATGTACCACACATCCTTAATGACCTTCGTCTATCTTCAGTACCTATGCGATACGCACATATTATGCACTACGATCGGCATTGGAAAGCCAGAACACTCAAAGTTATCAGAGCATGAAAATACTCTCAGATTCCCCGTACCAAGATGCGAAAACCCTAGCCTCGCCAGCATCATATATATATATCCTTTAATTATGCCTACTTTGTTCCATACCTACAAACCATCTGGCACCACTAGCCAGACTGACTCAACGCATCCTCCCCAATAAAGGTGCATACCATCTTCATACCGTTTCAACCTCTGTCGGGACTCACATCATCGTGACCGCCCCCTCGCTTTCGCAAGAATACCACTCTGTCTTGACTCCCTTGGCGAACGACCAGCCAGGTCGCACATAGCAACCATCCCTCTTAGATCTCCCGTCCCCGTAGCGTCTAAGCCGTACTATAACTGTCAAACCAACGCGATGTAGAACGGTGATCTTGCAGACCTTTATCAGACCCTCTCTCGTCCAAACTCACCTCATTGGCCCAGTAAGACGCCATATAAGATTAAGAAGGGGCCATCATGCTCTTGTATTCATTCACGGAAGTACAACATACGCCACGGACAATTGAACAACGATACCTGAGCTCTGAAACTGAAGTTTCGGTGTTCCCAGGGGTTAGTATGAAATGGATATCTATAATATAAGAGTAGTGAATGACTACCGGTAAAACATCCTTATGTAAACTACTACCTTGATAACATCATCACCAGTACTTAGATCTTTAAGGTATGCGTTACTGTAGGGCTACACTGATTCAAGGCGACGAATTTCTCTGTTACTGGTAGCTATTGGGTAAGGTAGCTGATAAACTATTTGGGATTAGCAGGGTTAAACTTGAGGGAGAGTAATTCTAGTCTTAGATTTGTCACAGTCTTCACCGGGTACGTGTTCATAAGCATTCATGATACTGGCATGCCGCCGAATAAGACGGAGACTCAATATCGAAAGTTATTGCCAACACTTAACCCAGGACTTATGACATCTTAATGGCTCACATGAGGGAGATACACGATAGCGCATATAATCCTTTTCTTCGAATTTATCGAATTACCTTGTAGACAACTAGCTATCAACCCATCCCTGTGCCGCAGCTGTAAGCGACAACAAGATCAAAGGCAAACGCAAATCTCACGAGATAAGCTCATGGCAGAAATGCACCAGTCAGTATGTATCCGAAAGACGACCCTTGACTGGATCCCTTATGTGCAGCACATCCAGAGTATTAGATCATGAAGATGCAAGCAGATAGCTTCCTATCGAGGCAAGATCCATACGGCACCAGCGTCGCGAGGCCATTACCAGTTGACAGTACCGCCAGCGCCACTGGTATCGCCACCCCAACCTCCACCAGTCTCGGGTTTGGACTCGCCGCCCCAGCCATCACCAGCTCCTCCGTTGGAGTCGCCATTGCCAGAAGCCCAAGTATCACCGCCACCTCCGTTAAAACCAGTGTCAATATCAGCGGCAGCGGGAGCGCCCCAGCCGCCACCAGCATCACCACCAGTGTCTCCACCGATATCTCCACCACCAGGAGCCCATCCGCCTTCGTCGGGGTCCTCCTCGTCGCTACCATACTCGAACTTGAGCTTGTCTTTGTCGGTCTCATCAGGCTTATAGATCTCCAGGAAGTCAGGCACCTCCTGGTCCATCTCGACCAGCGTCATCGTCAACAGCTTAGCAATAGGTTCGTCCTTGTCATTGTAGAACGAAGTGGCAAGACCACGATGGCCAATTCGGCCAGTTCGACCTATGATGTTGTTAGCATGTGGTCGATGTTTCAAGGTTCCCAGACAAACTTACCGATGCGATGGACATACTCCTGGATACCACCGTAGTCCATGCTCGGGAGGTCGTAATTGATGACATGCATGACATGTCGGACGTCGATGCCGCGAGCCGAGACGCCGGTGGTAATCATGATCGGAGCCTTGCCAGCACGGAAAGCTCGAATCGAGTCCTCACGTTCACTTTGGGTTCGGTCGGAATGCATAGACGTGCAAGGCAGCTCCTTGTTCCAAAGGAAGTCGTCCAATTCATCGGCCATACGCTTGCTGTTGACGAAGATGATCGTGCGCGCAGGCTTCTGGGACGACAACAGGTCAATCAAGGCATCCTTCTTCTTGAAATGATCAACATAGACAATGTCTTGTTGAATGCTCTCGAGCGTGCTTCCGAGGCGCCCGACGCGGATTCTGCAGTGCGTCTCGGCAAGGTGCGTCTTGGCGAGCTTACGAACTGCAGTAGGGAAGGTAGCTGAAAACAGCATGTACTTCACATTGCCCTCCTCTTGCTCTAGGAACAAAAGTCAGGGCCATCTCATGAAGGAGGAGAAAGGGTTATTGAGCTTACCTCCGCCAGACAGCATCTTATTCATCTCCTCCTGCCAATTGTCGTGAAGCATCTCATCAGCCTCATCAATAACCATGTACTTGACTCGTCGAAGGGACAGTACATGGGGTCGCTCCATCATGTCAATGAGTCGACCTGGGGAAGCAACGAGCACGTCGCAACCTTTTCCGAGAGTGATTTGCTGCTCACGCAAGGGGCCACCACCATAGACCACAGCAGGCCGAAGCATGGATCGGTAGCAGAGCTTGCGGGCTTCATTAAAAATCTGAATAGCAAGTTCACGAGCAGGGCAGATGATCACGACAAGGGGCTCTGCTCGAACAGCCGGATGACCTTCCGCAATCATCTGAGGTGATGGTCGCCAGGCTGCAAGCTTCTTTGCCTTGCCCATCAGATGGTCCAAAATGGGGATGAGGTAGGCCGCGGTCTTGCCAGAACCTGTGCAGGGTGGTGAGATATTACATCAACCAATCTCAGTGAAACATTAATTGTGGACATACCAGTCTGCGCAATAGCGATCAAGTCGAAGCCCATCTTGATGGCAGGAATGCAGTAGCGCTGGATGGGGGTCGGGACGCGATATCCAGACATCGCGATGTTCTGTCGCATAGCGGGGTGCAGACCAGCCGTATCGAAGCTTTTGATGGGCTGAATGCGCTTCACGCCCTCCTGAGTCACTTCAATGCGGTCGTACCTACTATTGTTAGCAATATGTAATACCAGATGGGATGTATGCTCTCACTTGGTGAAGTCGATTCCGTAGATATCACCACGCTCCTCGAGATTTCCGAACAGCATGACCTCGAGCTCAGGGTGCTGGGGGCCCAGGTCGCCCTCCTCTCCATCCCACTCGTAGACTTTGGAGGCTGACTCCCAAACACGACCCTCTCCGCCACCGGAGTAGTCATAATTGATGCGCTCCTCCAGCTGCCACTCCTCGATGTTGCCGTTATTGGCATTGTTGGCAGGCAGAGTACCACCAAAGGTAGGCTGCTCGGGAAGCGCCTCCTTCATGTCGTTGGTCTCCCAAGCAGACATATTGGTTGCGGATGCTGATATAATTGCAGAAAGAGATTAGTATGCGGGAGAGTGGTGTCACATGCAAAGATGAGATGCCACGATATAGTGATGTGTGAGTGGAGGATGGCCTGGGACCTTTGCAAGTCTTGATGGTTGGTACGCGGGTGAAGTGGAAAGACAAGAGTTAGCCCTGTACTAGTTTATTGGGCAGGGAACTCGGAGATGAAAGCATGTTTTCGAAAGGAGAAAATGTAATGAAGCAGCAAGGACTCGGCGAGGGTGCAAGGTAGGCGTTGTATAAGGATCGAGGGCTTGCATAACCGTGCTTGATCAGGTATAAGGGGTGTGTAGGCATGTATATAGGCTTACCTATGAAAAGTTAGATGAAGTTTGTATTGTATAGAAAGCACAACGGTGTGGGCTTCTGGGGATTGACGGTATAGATCAAGAGGGGGATTGGGAAGTGAGAAATCAAGATCATCAGGCACAAGCCATAGATGTTGACATGGAGTGAGGTTGGGAAGAAGCAATTGAAAGGTAGATTGGGTGGATCAAGGCTGCTTCACACGTTTTGTATTGTTTTTTAAACAATATATGTTGAGGAAGAACGGCAGGCTGTCGGTACGAAGTAGGGGTATGATAGCTTGCCGAAGCCGTATTGTGGACGTAAGACAGTAGGCACAGGATGTGTGGGAAAGAAAGGCGGGTGGTATGCGTACGGCAAGATAAGCCTTGCTGATGACGATGGCACTAAAGACCGAGCCGGGGTATTATGCAATGTCAGGGGGAGAGTATATGAGGGTATGGGAAAGTATGGTCAATTGAGTTCGTGATGATGATATTGATGGGGGAGGGTAAGAGGCAATGTGTCAAGGCAATAGAGTTATGAATAGTTACTTACCTTATAGGTGCGTGTTGGCAGTGAAAGACTTGTTAATGCGGTGCTGAATATCTCTCAAGGTGATCCTTAACCTCGAAAGACAGCCAGCAGAAGTAGGTGTGTTATGAGAGGAAGAAGGAAGAGAGGAAGGCTGGATAGAATCCGAAGGGTGCCTCTCTTATATAGGGTGGATGTGGGGGAATAGCCTCAAAGCCGACGGTTGGAGGGGATGATCACAACAGAGGCAAACACGTAGTGGAGCCAACAGCATGCCGGGCTGTGTGAAAGTATTCACTGTTATGCTGCTTCCTAAGTGAGATCGTGCCGACGACAAGTGGGCGAGGCTCCCGGGCAAATATTGCAAGCTTGTTCACCCTGCAAAGGAGGAAGGAGTTGCCGTTCGGCGAGATCAAGTATAAAAGGAAGGCACTACTAATAGTGATAGTTTTTGTATAGGCAATCATGCGTGCATTTAGGGGCTCAGGTACATATAGATAACCAAGACCAATAATCGGTCAGAAGAGATTCTAAGCTTATATAAAGGGATATCTTTGCCATTGGCAGTTAAACCTTCTTTGTACGACACTCTGGCAAATCTTCTGCATAGATACGTAAATCATACAGATTTCCCAGACAAGGACGGGGGACCACTTCCTCTAGAGACTGGATAAGTGACGGCATTATAGCCAGGCAATTAAACTCCAAATGGATTATCGTCGAAATGAGAGAAAATAGGATTCATGTATGATCAGCTCAGGAGTCGGTCAGATCCTCAAGCACACACTGAGGGTTGTAGTATTCAAGAGTGTAAAAATCATCAGACAAGCATCGCAGGAGGAAAACAAACGTCAGAAAGGCATGATGTATCCAAGTTGCAATTGAAATTACTGCAATCAAGACGTAGACAGGCTACATTATATAGCCTACCCACAGATAGTCATCACTTTCTTGTCGTGAGCTTCGTTCATAATCATCCATGCCTTTCCTCAACGTGTTGTCCAAGATAGCAGCTGCTCTGCCGGCGGCACCACCCTCCTTCTTGGCCATTTCCACGCCTGTCTCAACAGCCTCCAAGAACCGCTTAGCAAAGATATCCTGCCTATCCTGCCGATTGCGGTAAATCTCGCCATCCTCGTCTCGTGGTGGCTTGAAGAGGCCTAGATATCCGTACGGATCTGGCATACTGGGCAGAGTGTTCATATTACTGAACCAATCGTTGGGAGTCCATTGCTTGGGCGCCTCTGCTCTGAACCCATATTGGAGGAACTTGGAAAGGATGAGCATTTGTCTTGGGAACGACTGCCCATGCTTTTTTGCACCGAAAGTCGTCCTCGGGGCCGAGGTCCATCCGCCCTTCGAAGCTAGGGTAGGCGGCGCCTTGATAACCCAGCCCAGAACCGACATGAAGTCCTTCAGGGGCTTGACCCAGCATCCTGGGCTTGAGACGACGTCTTCGCCAGCGGCGTCGAGGAGCCACTCCAGATAATTCAGTCCGTCGTCCTTGATATCCTGTGCTATGTGTGTCAGAGTACCCCGAATGTACAACATGACTTTTTCTACGTGACTCCTGATCTCGTCTCCTGGAAGTTGCCGCAATAGTTTTAATAACTGTGCTCGTACAGATGCAGTCCCATCAGCCATTAGCGGCAGTAGCTTTTGTAGTAAATTCGAGGTGCCAATGGGATTCACGGGCGGGTTCGTCGAGAGCTGGCCTGTCAGGTAAGCCAAAGCATCGCGGCGTTGGGAGTCAGTTCGTGAGTTCGTGAGAGAGAGGTAATGCTTGAAACGGTCGACGACATCGGGCGCAGTCTCGGATAACTGCTGCTGAACGACGATGGCTACGGCAAATTTAGCAAGTTGAGTCTAAGGCACGAAATATCAACGGAGTCAAAGAAAATGCTGTCTATACCTTTAGATCTGAAGCTCGTATCTGTAAAGTTACTCGCCTTCGCCTTCGCCTTGCCGACCTTCAGCTTGGGTTTCTGGAAGTCCTGCTTCTTTTCCTTCTTTTTCTTGGCGCTAGAACCCATATTGACTCATTCATTGGGACACAAAAGCTTCACTCCCGTCCGAAGGCGACAAAATGGGCAGAAGCCGGCACCTCGAACTCGAAATCCTAACGCTCACCAATTCGAGTTCGGCGATTGGCATCCCACTTGAACTTTTTGTCGGTCGTGGACGGCAGAAACGTAGGTGGAGACTCTGCCGTATGTACCTGTTCTCCAATTGGTGGGTTGTGGCGCCTGCAGCGTCTGGCTGCGACCAGTGGCCCAAGCTCGCCATCAAGCAAGCCGGCCCCGCGACGCCGTTGTCGATATCCCTTAATGCTGGGCGAACACTGACGCCGAGAGAATCTTCACAAAGCACCATATTAAGAGCCAGTCGTACACGAGGACAGTCTTGAGAGAAGGCCAAAATGGCAGACAAACCGATAGTATGCCCAAAAGTCCCAGTGTGGTGTCTATCTTCTCCGCGGTCATTCTAACGAAACGTTGTACAGAATCTCGATTCTATGGAAGAAGCCCTCCATCGACTCTCCAAGAAACCCGGAGTCCGGGCTTGGTTAATGCTGGATCGCGCCAATGGAAGCGTTCTCAAGACAAACGGACAAGTCGCACAGGTCCGGCCCCCGAAGCAATCCCACAATCCCAATAGTAGCAACAACACCGCGACCGTCGACCCCAGTATTGCCGTCTCGCCTACACATGGCTCCTTCTCTACCGACGTCGCCGTTAACTCCAACAACGAGACTCAGGCCGCCCAGGAACTTGCTTCTATGGTATGGGGTTTTCTCAGCGCGGCGGGAAGTTTGGTTGACGAAATGGATACAGAGGTATGTGCTATGCATTTACTTCAGGAGAGCGCGGCGGAGGCGACTATGCGCCATGACCTGCTTGAAGTGTGAGAGATGATGAAAAAAGATTAAAAAAAAGAAATGAGAGTAAGAACTGAATGAATCATTGGCTAATGACGACTAACACAGGACGAACTCAAACTCCTCCGTCTACGTACCAAGAAACAAGAGCTCGTCATCGTGCCCGAAGTCAAATACCTACTTGTCGTAATTCATGACACGCCTCCCGTGTAGCAGCAGTCAAGCGAGCTACGTATGTCGCTTCATATAGCCAGTCGGGTTCTCGAATCACGCGCGCAGAACGCTGAGTGAATGGTGCTTTAGAACGTGGATAGGTTGGCATTAGTACGGCGTTAAGGAAACAGTGAGATAAGGATGATACCCCAATACAAACCTTGAAATTGAAGTATGTCTTCGTAGAAATTTGACAAGATGGAGTACCTAGGAAGTGATAGGTACGAACGTTGGTCTTAAAGGTGCCTTTTGCTGGGCTAGATGCAGCGCCTGATTTGTCGCGGTTGTAATCCAAGTAGAAAACGAGAGAATGAAAAAAAAAGGAAGCAATTACCAGTGTTTGGGACAGAAACAGATATCCAGAACAATGTGTTGGGTGGCCTCAACTCTAATTCTTTTCGGCTTTGGGTAGCTTAGAAGGGATTGTGGCTCGATACGATATCTGAGATCAAATCAATGTAAAGCCTAATTTTAGTATGCATTATAAATCGATGATCAAAAATAACGCGAAGGGAAAATAAAATCGACAAACCTAATGTTGCTCTTTTGATGCCTTTGAACCTGGGAATGTACCGACTATGACCTGCTTGTATCTTTCATATCAAAAACCTGTCTGGCTACCCCGTTTGACAGAAGCCGAAACAAGCCGGAACTAGGGGCTTTACAATACGTCGTTTTGGATTAAGGCCATAACTACATTTAAAGAGGAACACTGCGAGAGCCACATATACGGACAGACAAGTATCGCCCAGAATGGAGAAGCCACGACGGGATGGACCATTCTCCTATAAGACGATGACGCGATGACACGATGCCTCTATCTGCTCATGATTGGGTATGATTATACAGAGTCCGTTATTCTCTCGAGAGTACCTGGCAGGAGGACTTGAATATTATAAGCCTTAGGTAATGAATGAGCTACAGATATCACGGTGCTCTGAAATTACGTGCCACATTAAGATTGTAAGCACATAATCATGGGGACCTCAGTATAGTAAATGGGCTGAAAGCAAGTGTTTTTTTTTTCCCGTCTGTTTGCCACTCTGCTCTCCGACTATGCCTTCAACGCTCGTTAAAGATTAATGCGTACCGCTGCATCTTCCGCGATCCCGGTGAGCGACTTCTATTTCCTACATATATACACAGCTGAGTCTGCTTCTACTTCTTTCCAGACTTCTGATCAACTTCGTCCCATGCAACACGCTCGTATGCATATGCCATCGCCATCAGCCGCTTGAATAACACAAAAAAGAACCCCATATGTCCCGTCTTTGTCCCGATAACGCCGTCTTCCGTTCTTGCCCAGTGCCAAGCCGGACAAAGAAAAAGAACTCCACCCCTGACCACCGAAGGAAATGGTTGACCTAAAATGAACCAATGCTGGATTAATGAATGCGGGCTCCGATGCGTCAAGATGTACCTTGCGCCATGATTTGCGTCGGTGGAACGTGGTGGGTACTCTGGATGTTATACTTAAACAAAACTTAGAAAGTCTAAAACCGCCGGTAGGAGCGGGTAGGCCCAAGATAATCAGGCCGGCATCGTCATTTCGTACAGGTGCATTCTTTTGCACTGGCACCGATACACCAAAACTGAACGCCAGCGCCGTCGCAAAAGTCCACAGGAAAAAAGGTGTGCGTAAGTGGTAGTAACCGATGTACAGGGATCATCGATGATGGTAGGTATCGTAGATTGCTCATGGGAGATCGTAGGTGAGCGCCAGCAGCACGGGATATCATATAAGGAAAATAGTTTGAGAGGGTATATATCGAGCTACGCGCGGGACTGTACTTCAAATCAAGGTTGAGGCACTGGCGGCTCATCGTGTTCGTGTATGTTCGGATTCTGATCTTTGTTGATTCCAAACGTTGACTTGAATGACTTGCCCCTGGTCCGTCGTCTGAAGCGGCTGACAATCCCATTGCCTTGAGGCTGTGATGGGCCGGCAGAGTGTGTTGACTCGAGCCGGTTCAACATGGCCGCGGACGTGAACTCGTTCGAGGCTTCGTAGCTCGGCCTCACCCGGTCCATAGAAGCCCGCATTCTGTCGTACGAAGGACGAACGCGGTCACATGATGGCCGCACAGGCGGGTCAGCAGGCTGACTCACAGGAACGTCCAGCGATGGCTCATGCCGAGTGTAGTTAGTACCATCGCTGCCATTCTGGCTATGAGCGTTGTGCCCTGCCACAGACTGCGTCGCGACAGAGGGCGGATAGATAGGTCGAAGGTCTTCATCAACGCTTTGGAACTGTTGATGCCTCCGTCTCCGAGATGATTGAGAGGAACTCGAAAAGCTTGCCTTACCATCTTGCGACTCCTCCTTTTTCTCGTGACTCTTCTCAATATGGGCAAATTTGCCCAACGTGATTTGCTCTCGGATGATATCCACATCACGTGGCCAGTAGACTTTCCTTAGGGCCTTGACAGCGTAACGGGGCATCAGCGAGATAATCGGAGTAATGAACATAACCGCCCAAAAGGAGGCTGCGCCATATATTTGAGGAGCTGCTTCGTAAAAGTAAGCCGAGTATGTTGTCGAAGTATAGACACCAGTCCAGAAAAAGATGAATAGATCGCTGATAGCCATAATCAGGAGAGTGAGCCAATCCCATCGATAGGTGTTGATGAGGATATAAAGATTGATGGTGATAACGGAAGGATGTGCCACATATGCACCAAAGCGAAGACGGTCCGACACATCTAAGCCGTTCCCAGTAACGAAAGAGGTTCGCGAGAAAACTAGGTACGGAATGAAGAAGCCTATCACACTCTGGTAGAGACCATCGATCATGTACATCCTGACTCGGGTTAGTATATATTTGAGAGTGAAATGATACAAACTTACCAGAACTTGTGTTGCGTCCACTCCAAGCGCTCGATTCCACGACGGTACAGCTGAGGCACAGCCAGCGAAACAGCATCAGACACATCTTGGTCCAACACACCAATGATGATAGGGGGCACCGAGGTGAAGATTAAGTTGAACAACAGGATGTAGGTGTAGTCAAATAGGTAGGTGATATCAAAGTCGCAGAAGCACTGGAACCACAAAATAGTGAAAGTCCAGATCATGTTCTTGTAGAAGAAGTTGGCAATAGCCTCTGCCATTCGTCGGTACGACCATCGACCATGAACGAGGACAAGGCGCTGTAGGAAACGGAATTGGCCAATGGCATAGTCTGCCGACATGACTGCCTGGCGACCTTCAACACCTGCGATACCTACACCTACGTCCGCTTCTTGAATCATGGCAACGTCGTTCGCACCATCTCCGATAGACAGTGTCATAACATCGAGTCCTGTCTTGACCATACCGACCACGGAAGCTTTTTGTGCGGGACTCACTCGACAGCACAGAACGGATGCACACTGCTTGCAAAGAAGCAAGAATTTCTGCTTGAGGGTCTCGTCGAGCACCCATTTCAATGTGAATCCGTCGATAACTAGGGCGTGCGTCGGTGCTGGGGGCTCATGGTTCTTCCGAGCATCGGCGAGATCTTCGTCGCTTCCAGTGATATTGAAAAGTTCCAACCTTTGGTTGAGTTGCTGGGCGACGAGAGCCGTGAATTCCTCATCAGAAGTATTGCCAGATTCGTCCTCTGACACCTTAATGTGGATGAGTTCCATATCGTTGTTCAGCAAGTTACAAGAGAACCCGATGTTGATAGCAGTCTCAACCTTGTCACCTGTGAGAACCCAGAGTTTTATTCCAGCTTGTCCAAGAACCTCAATGGTATCAGGGACACCATCTTGTAATCTGTCTTCGATAGCAGTGCCACCCAAGAGAGTAAGATCTTGCTCGATCTTGTCGGCTACTTCTTCTAGCTTTTCCTCTCGATCTTGAAGCGCAGTGGCTGCCTTGTCGTGCTCTTTTCGCCATTCGAGATATTCAGTTTCAGATAAAACGCGCTGGGCTATGCACAAGGTTCGTAGGCCTTCGCGGGCAAACATTTCCAGGTGCTCAGCAGTGGTCTTGCGAAGCTCGGCTTGCTCGCCACGCCTCAGCCTTGAGTAGATGATACTGTCAGCCCCCTTACAGAAGAGAATAATTCGACCATCTGGCATTTTGACAATAGCACTCATTCGTTTCCGACTAGAATTGAACTCAATGGTGTTGAGGATCGTGTAATTGATTTCTTCGCCCATCACACTCAGCCTGATTCCGTCCGCAGTTGAGCCAAGCACAGTGAACCCCATGTCGCGAGCTGTGGCAACTAGGGCCGCCTCATCAGGGGATTGAGCTTTGAATTCAATCTTTGGCGGGTCGCCCGGCACGTGCTCAGCAATGACAGTGTGACACAGAGCCAGAGCCAGCATGAACTGAATGTTAGCTTCTCTCTGTTCTTGACCCGATTCTCCCCTCAGGTCATCCACGAAATCCGGAGCAATGAAAGTGACGTCTTCTTCGTGCAAATAGGGATTGTTATGAATCTTCCGCAGCCCTTCGATAGCTTGTACTTTTCCGGTAGCGATCTGTTCTCGTGCTTTGGCAGCCTCCTTGACTACGTCGATACCCATACGTTTCTGCATGCCAGCCTGGGCCTCGGTATAGGCCTCGCCATAGGGTTGGCCGTTGATCGTGGCCTTCTTGAACTCCATCACATTTTGGGTAAGGGTGCCCGTCTTGTCAGAGAAGATGTATTCGATCTGCCCTACATCATCGGAGATGTTCCAAGACTTTGGTACACAAGGATAGTCGATCGGCTCGTAATACATTTCCACATCGCTGTAGATGAAGATAGCCTGCAGCGTTCGGACGATTTCCAGAGAGATGTAAAGGGAAATCGGCACCAAGTTCTGAAAGACGATGAGGGCAGCGAAGAAGGTGATGAAGCCAGTCATGCCAGGACTCCCACCGATGGAGCCATAGTCGAACCAAGCAGTGGACGCGTCACTCTTGGACCAGGCCACGCCGTTGACAATGGCAGAGAGCAGACACATGGCAACGAGGATCCCGAAATTGCAGATAACGTTGAAGTTCAGTTCCCGGGCGATGCGTGCTCGCTTGCTAGGCGTAGCACCGGCGTTCATCATGATCTTGGTATCATGACCGGTAAAGACCACGACTCCCAAGACCCACTCGGTGTTTCTCATGTTGCAGCCTCGAAGCAACAGATTGTCTATCGTGATTGGCTCTGACATGTCTTGAAGCCCCATTCCCTTGATCTGTTGTTGCCATTTGAGAGCGCCGTTGTATTTATAAAGGTTAGGCTGCGGGGGCTCGCTCTCGATAGTAAATTGGGCGCGTTCACAGTCTCTTGCGTGCTTCAGCGTACGCCCGCAGCGCAGAGCCTGGCGAACCTTGAGATTTGTTTCTCCGTCCAGATTCTTCGTCTCTACATAGCATGCTCCGTCGGCGTCAGAAGTGGCAAGGACGATAACGTCGGCAGGCAACTCATCGTCATTGTAGAGTCGCACGAAGTCACCGACCTGTAGGTTTTTCCACGCGTCCTTATGGAACCTAGCGTCACCATTGGGTTCGATGTCGTGGTTGATGAGATCGCCCTTCTCTCTAGCAAGCAGGTTGGCGGTTGCGGTAGGATCCATGTCATTCTGAGGTGGAAGGGGTGAGGTTACAGGCGTCATTTGAATCTCCTCGTACGCAGACACGAACGACGTCCGATTGGTGTTTGGCGACAGCATGGATTCACGCCGCGTCGCCTTCGTCTCAAAAGAGGGTCGCGGATCAGAAGAGTTTTCCAGGATACCCGGCCCGTTCTTGTTCTTCTTAAATAATGACTTGATCGCGCGCCACAGGGTGGCCATTGACCTGGATGTGGCTTTCTTGATTTTCCTCCACGTCGAAACGTTATCTTCGGCGATATTCACATTGTTCCAGCCGATGAGACGGTGTACGGGTGCGTTGTTTAGTTCGTTGTCGAGGATGGTTCGGCGGTAGTCCTCGATAGCATCCTTGATGGCTGTGACAGCCACGATGAAAATCAAAGGTACAGCATTGAGACCGGGATTGGTTCCCCCGAAGATGGGAAAAAACTAGATTCCAAAGTTTGCATTGAAAATCTCGGAATAGTGAAGACGGGAAGACTTACCACAAGAATCACCATGAAAAGGAAGAAGATGTTGGCGATGTTGTGAAATTGAAACCAGAGGTTCTTGGGAACGAAGGATAGGGGGGTGTACTTGGCTGTTCGAATCTTGTTCCTGGCGTAATTTTGAGTCGGATTCCCCTCCTCATCCTTCCACTGGTCAGGTAAAGGTATATTGAAAAAGATGGTCCGTGATTCGCCCTCGTCCTCGGAAGTCGTACTCTTCGCATCGGTCTGTTCGTTCTGATCGATAGCTGTAGCGGCGTCGTCGTGGTCGTGGCCTTGCCGTGTTGACTGACTCCCGCCACTGTGATTCGAACCACCTGACTGACGCTTCTTCTCGCCCGACAGTCCCCTCTTGTGTTTCCTGCCACCTATTGATATCCTCTTCATATGACTGCTTTTCACCGTGAGTTTGCGGGTGGCCCATCTTGATCTCATGGTCGCCAAATCAGCCTCAGGGCTCCCTCCCCCGTCGTTTGCCATGTTGGAGGGATCGCGGGCAGCGCCCGTATTGTCCTACTCCGGCCGCCAGACTGCGAACTTCCTCCAACTACGAGCGAGAATATTACCCAGCTCAACTCGACGCAGTCAGGCAATTCGAAACGCGACGGCGTTCGCTGGAGAGATTGTTGCCTGCACCGTCTCCCTTCCTCACTCTATGTTGCTGCCAATTAATCGCGTTTGCGAATCGGGAGATCGTTCGGTTGTAGTGGATTGGTAGGGGTGTCGGAGGGCGGAGAGCGTGGTGTTGTGGTGAGGGTGATGACGGTAACAGTCGTGGACGGTAAGGACAGACAGAGGTGGACTGGGCAGAACTGGGAAGGGGAACAACGGAAAGTTTCGATTGATCGCTTTGGGCCTTTGGCTGTAATCCCGCTGTTGTCGGATGGACCGGGGTTTAGAGCCTACCCGCTGCCACTGAATCCACTTATGCGTGTCCTACTGCTCGCACTGTACGGCGCTGGCATGAGTTATGCAACTCTGTGTATCAGCACTGCCAACACGCTCCAGGTTGCCCGGACATTTATGTAGGGGGCTACTAAGCATTCAGTTCTACGGTGCGAAAACACAAGGAGAGACTAGACCATCCCAGGTTAAGCAGGTGAGACGAGCATTAGAGATTACCTATCAGAAAGTCAGTACTTGTATGCTGATTGAAGGAAGTAATGTGCCTAAGGGAAGGTACATATTCAGGTCATAAATGTCAGCAACGATGCCTCAGCCAACTGCATGTCAGGTTGCATTGAGTGTTCCATTCGCATCGCGCACATACAGTACTCGCCCATCTCTGACCTCCCACAGAGCTTCTGGGACACAGGCTCGGTGCTCATGGCTTGCTCAGCCTGCTTTGGGCAGGGGATCGTACGCTCCTGAGTCCTCGCTGTGTGCCGTGGCCAGTGGGCAGGGCAATGCCCGAGCGAAATTTAGCAGCTAGCTGAGGCGCTGCTTCCAGGGTCATCCTCACCTTCAACGAACCCGCCGCGTTGTCACCAACACGGCGTATGATGTGTCTCTCCTTTACTTTACCATTCTCAGTCTGATCAAACTGCGCTAGAAAAATGGCCTAGGTGTCCGACTGCGGTAGTAAAGATCGCGTCCAGCGGACTCCCGTGTCTGCTAACGACTTTGGGCATGATGCCCTTATGTGCCTTTTGATTCCTACTCCGTATTGGGCCCTGCGGCCCTGCGACCACAATAACCAGCTAAGCCAGCGGGACTGAGATGAGATACTGTACATCGCAGATTGATTGTGGGTTGGTAAGCAACCAAATGCGCTCCAAGGGGGAGGGTCCAGCTGCAACTCGGAACTCTCGCTTGTCACTTGGGGCTGTTCAATGTTCACTGTCCACTGTCGCATCCCAGCTTACCATAGTACTCTAGGCCAGCCTGGCACTGTGCCACATTGGAGCACACCACACAAATGCACAATTGCATCCATCTCAGTTGAGATTGCAGTTTGCAGGGTCCTGTTCCTCTGGGGCACGGAGAAACCCCCACAGCGGCCTCTTGGAATCTCTACTCGTACAATTGAAGCCGGGAGAGGGAAAAGGGGGTTTTCGGGGTGCACAATATATGCTAGTGGTGTCTTAAAAGTCCCACGTCGAACACCAACCCGATATGGAGGGTTTTACCAAGACACCTTCAAGTAGTGAGCGCGACGCTGCTCAATTAACAACAGCATTCCAAAGGATGTGTCGGGGCGTGCTGAGTTAGCCAGTGCCCTGCTTTGCACCCGCGTCCTTCCTCCAGTACGACCCTTCTCGCTGTGTGCCCTGTCGTGTGCTACCGAATGTAGGTATTGGCAAATTGGTCTTCTATGGAACGGCATGACAAGGCAGCACAGATCTATTACGGATTACTTGCATATTCGAAGGCGTACGCTCTGTTGTTGCGTCTCTCTTATTCCCGGGACTCAAGGCCGTCGTCCATCGGTGTGAATAGCATGCCCTCGTCGGGGTATCTGCAGTGGCGAGTGGGGCCAGCCGTGACTCCGGCTTCCTAACCCTGCGGCAGCGATTATGTCGAGACACCAGAATCAGCCATCCAGGTACCGTACCTGTCCGCCGAAGGTGGCTGAAGTCTTATACAACATGATAGCAGTGCCTAGCTTAGTATGTTTCTGCGGCCCTTTGGCTCGTTAGACTAATAAGCTTTGGCGAAGGCGCGCTTCATAGTCCGAGGGTCGACAGTGAGCATAAGGCTAGAAAGCTGATCCTGAACCGGAAATCATCCTTGCTCGAACCTCAAGGTTGGACAATGAGGAACTAGAGAAACCACAAATAGCGAACGGACAAATAGCATTGCGAGAGCGCGTCCTGCATCAGCACTACCTAATAATCCTCATCCATCTTGGCATCCATCTTGGATAAGATGTTGCCTATCTTGGAGGCAGTGATAAGGAGGCCATGTCAGGTAGCGACGCGGGAATGATCCTTCAATGGCCAGCTTAGACAATGCTGAAATCAACCAGGTACCGCTTGGTCACCGTGACGAATTACCGTGTCTACCGGTCTCAGAACTGAGAGACAGCTAGAGAGAGTCAGGCCAACGTGTCAATCCTTCCTCGATACTGAACAGAGGATGCTGGACAAAGAGCGACTGCCCGGACTCAATCACTGACTGGTAGCCGCGAGAAATGCTCGGGGTTCTACTTAACCCCGAAAAAGGCGAGCGGCTTTTAGAGTCAGTCTTCCCCACCCATCTGCATGTCACTGCAGGGAAATTCGAACCCGATCTGCTAAACCTGAAAAAGACCGAGATTCCGATTCGTGATAGCAGCCGGAGCGTACCGTATTGGTAAACCAACCCAATTTGAGACAATCACATCGGGCGCAAAGGCAATGCTCGTGGATCACAGAGTCGACAGCGCTGGATGGGGAAACACTGTGTCACAGCTGTATTTGAAGCCAGATGCCAAATATGCTTTGGCCCGACGAATTGTCCTCTGCGGCGCTGATTCCAATTCTTAAATTAGACACATCGCAAGCAGGCCGTCCCCAGTTTCAGTGTACCGGCAGGCTTTTTAGCATTGCACTTGCGCGAGAACGGCGAGTTTAGGGTCTTGTCGGTTGCCGTGCCACATTGGGTCATTGGCTCGCCTGGCTGCCGAATACCGTCGACGAAGATGCCAGCATAAAGCATCGTGATCACCACCTGTAGTAGGGAGTCGTATGTCGTGGAGCAACAAAATCACAATTCTTCGTCTGATGCCATTTATGGCCGAGCACAAACCCCCAGATTGGCAACAGTTCTTGCCGATCGGAGAGACGAGGAGGCCACGAACCTGGGAACGTGCGACTTGGTTGCATCCGGGCCTCAGATTGGGTTGTTTCATTTGGCACATCCCAAGTTTCCAAGATTCAGGCCTTGTCCCCTCACGGATCAACCTGATTTGCTCGCAAGCCGTTCTGGTTTGTGTGAATGCCTTCCCGAGGCTCGATTGCTTCTTGCACCCCTTTGCGTGTCCCATAGTCGTCAGAGTATGATTGCCAAATAAGTACAAAGGGGCCTTAGCCCAATGATGGGACTCAGACGATAGCGGACGACACAGCTTCCTACACGATGCGCCCTCTCAGCTCCAGATAGCTTGGCAGCCAGCATCACAAAGAGAGGTGTATGTATACTAAAAGGGTGGACAGGCTCCAACCTTTTAGTAGTTATAATATGCGATGCATGAAATCCCTAGCAGAGCCTAGGAACAGAGCACGGTCCTGGAGGTGAGTTGTATCGCTGCCAAGTCTTGCTCCAAGAATTCTACTTGGCACAATTTCTCGACTGGTCGATTTGTCAAGGCGTGCGCACACCTCATTTCTAGGCAATCCATGCCGATTCCGGGCCTTTGCATCGTAGTATTATTAGCGTCACTTGAGTTATTCGATTTATGACATTGTTGTAGCCAGTTGCTACGCCATCCATCGGCTCTCTTGCAGTTCCCATAATGGCGACTCGCTGCGAATCAATTTACCCCTCATGCTCCTGCCGCGCTTCATATGACGGCGCAGGCGACCGACTGAGATAAGATATCCGCATCAGGCTCGCCGCAAAGAAGGTCTAAAGCATGTTTGAGTTGCACCATTTGAAACATTCGAAATAATCGGTCAGGTTGGGCCTTACCTAACTCGGCAGCGTCACGGTCACTTCTCTCCCATGTTATCCGTCTTCGCGATGAGAAAGAGCCCCGAGACCGTACTTCCCGACGAGCGCCTAGAGGCTGTTGGATGTCGAAGGGTCGGCCGGTCATATGAGCTCACGGGGACGCACCGATTCTTGCCTGGCCTTCTTAGCTACAGTAACGAAGGTGTTTAGGAAACACAATGAAGTCGTGCTGTCTCGGAAGGTGAGGTACTGTTCAATATCTGATACTGGCTCCTGGGGACATTAGACCTGGATTGTCTTTACTGTAGCTAGTAGTGCGGCACGTCCACCGCCCCGGGGAGTACACGCTGTGGCCATATCTAGAATCATGGCGCCTGTTGTGGTGTCTCTTTGACGGAAGTCTTCGCGGTTGTCGTCCCACAATCCAAGGTGACGGTGATGGTGTATGGAAGACGCGACATAAGTGACTGCGGCGTCCAGGAAACCCCGTATTACTATGAGCCACGTGAAAGCCTGAGATAGAGCAACTGTTTTTGCAAAAGATCTTCGAGGATATCTATCCGTGAGAATCCGATGCTGTGTGTCGCCGATGATGCGGGAATTGTAGCAATATATGTGCTTCTACGCCGTCTCTTGGTTCCCTTTTTGTTCTCTACGTACCCGACATACGCGTAGAAGGCAATATCATATCCATGCCACCAATGACGATTATCTATCCCTTCACCTTCGCGAAGGAATCTGGCATCAAACTATATCTAGACAGCAAGGCATAAGCTATAAGCGGCTTGATACTGTAACGGAGGCTTATCAGCTTTATATGCTATATTTGGATACTGACAGGTGCTGCGGCCAGAGACGAAGCGGCTAGTATTCGATGATTACGACTAATAGTTGGATATCAATACATTTTATGTCCTAATAAATTGTAACGTCAGGCCGGATTCAGTACTTCATGAAATATCCGTCATTGGACTATTATCACACCAGACCTAATTTACCAGACCAAAAAGCCCAGTGTGATATCATTGCACGTGAGTATCCATTCGGTCAAATTATACTGCATTTACTTACTGCTAAGCCGCATCGCTGATGCGGACTATGTCCCCTGTCCATAGCAAGGTGAGCAACTCGTAATTATAGTTCTCCTTAACATATACTCCGAACCATTAGTCCGTGGAAAAACTCCGAAAGAGATACCTCTTTGGTGAGATCGTGAGTCTCTTCAAGTTGCTCCAGTTAAGCAAGCGCCCAAACGTGACAAGTCGTAACGCTGTAAGGATATAACGACGCTCTTAGGGTAGTGAGCTGACAATCGTTCATCCATAGATACCAAAGTGATCTGCCCTTCTGCCGTCACCCGACAAAACATCTGCATTTACGGGTAGATGTCTGTATACTTTTTCCGTGGTCTCAGCATCGCGCTCAACCCCCATCACACAGCCCAAAACATAACGAGGCCGTGAGTGCAACCGGGAAGATAGGGTCTCGAACTATGATAAGGCTTGTCCGAATACTACGAATTGCTCTCCAAGAGTGGCAGGCCACTCTTGTACAAAGTTTTCAGTTTCTATATTGTATGTTCCAATGCAGTGTCTCACCGAGAGTTGCAGCAAGCAGGCACAAGAGGCCCAAACCATTCAATGCTCAACTTAAACCCACCATCCGGCTAAAGTTCCGGTACCGATATACATGAAATGGGAAGTCTCGTTGCCAAGGGCTGCTAGTAAGGTATGGCAACCCGCACGACGCTGGATCTTGCATGGTCCGCGGCTCTGGGCTGGTGGAACATTGCATATCCCGCGAGCTGCATTCGTGAGCTAGACTAACGCGATAACTAGAGCCCCTGAGAACAGAGAAGTGCATGAGAATTGGAAGTATGTACATAGCTGTGTCTCCACCAAAGGGGGAATTCAGCCAAGAGCTGAGAAGTGAGCCTTCAATTTCCTTCGGTTTCTTACATGGAGCTCACTATCGAGTCTTGCAGCTTGTGATGAGTGAGTTGCAGATCGATGTGGATGGATTATGGCTCAAGAGAATCCAGGTGATTGCAGGTGGTCGTACCTAAGGCCATCATCACTGAAGGCCTGACGCGATTCCGCCCGAGAGTGCTACAGCTGCAGCAGACAGGCTGGAGTTAGCGTCAGGTTGACGGGCAGCTGGAGCGTTTCAGCGCATCAGACGGTACAAGCCCCACCCTCCCTCGAGGCGCCGTAAAGTGTGAACTACCGATGCGAGCTATCGAGAGTTGCAGCCACAATTGGCAACGCGTCTCTGGCGGTTTCGGTGCAAGCTGCAAGCCCCTGGGCACCTAATGGGTCACGGACTATGCTGTGCTCATCATGATACATGGTCTACGGTCTTATTTTTGCAGTGAACCCACACAAACACTATCAGCACGGCGTACAGTGGAATCATACTGACGCGGCTCATTGGATAGGCGTGTTGAGCTGCTCAGCTCAGCCTTACGAAATTCCAAGCAGGCTCCGAGCCTCAAGCTCGAGTGAGTGCAAGTCCGGGAAGCCACTCCTGGATCAGGCTACAGGGTAGGCTCGCTCATGAGCACACACCCACATCCACATCTGACCTGGTCGGAGATGTCGCGGAACGGAGACATTAGGGGTTTCTTCACAGCCGCCGGCCCCTCCAGCTCTCGCCCCCAGGCAGCGCCCGCATCATCGTCGGGACTATCTTCACTGCCAACATCTCAACCGACGCCTATCCCGGATTTGCCGTCATCCCCTATCACGCCACCAAAGCCTGCTCCGCGCGTGCTGGATCGTAGCGATGAGATCAAGGGGTCTGATGAAGATGACGACGACTCAGACGACTCGCTGGAGTCCATCTCCGTCCTCCTTGGCGAAAAGAAGTCTACGCCGGCAGCACACCGACGAGATCCCGATGTTCTGCAAACCCCTCAGGCGAAGAGGTTCGCCTATTCTAGCGTGCACAAGTCACCACTAACGCTGCAACCCAAAAAGCACAGGTTAGATCTCAAAAGCCTTGTCAGTCACAGCCGGCAAGACGAGAAGATAGATCAGAGCGCCGATTTTGCCGATGGTGTTTTGGGCCAGTCTTCCGAGGAAGAGGACGCAAATGATTCAGACCGAGAGGTTGATCCGAGCCGAATCCATGAGAATGCTAAGAAGTTGCTTGCGGACGACGATGAGGACAACGCCAAAGGCGATCGGGCTATGCAGGCTTATAAGCGAACGAAGCCTGTAGGAACTAAAAAGTGCTGCTACTTTTTTGATCGAGAATCGTCCTCTTTCATGGCACGCAAGAACCAGTTCCCGAAGAAGGCAGCGAAGGGACACTGGAAATACCTCGCTGATCCCGTGGCGAGGAACCAACACTTTATACGCGGTCTGCCTCATCTCTGGGTTACCATGGCGGGAAGAGCGCTTCCAGACGAAATCTTTCTTTGGGTACTGGATGAGATCTGTCAAGAGAAGGATGCTTTACTACGTACAAAATATGCAAGTCTTATCGAAATATGCGAGGACAGCACACATCGTCTTGTGAACGACATGCGACTATACTTGATGCTGGAGCGAATAGGTGGTCCCAAGTATGCTCGCGACCATAGCAAATTCGAGAGTTCTCCCGAACTTGAAGAACCTCGACGAGGGCGAGATTGGAGTGGTCTTGCAACCTTCTTACAACTTCTGACACGGGTAGCGCCGAATCTGCAGATAGCCAATGCTATCAGCGCTGTTCAGCTCCTCCTACGGATGAGTCTCGACCCTGTTATCTTAACAACAATACATGTGGAATTCTCTGGCGCGATGGAGGCATTGGTTTCGGTGCTCGTCTCATCGAACTCCCAATGGGATACTGCGGCAAGCCTTCTCCCTATCTTCGTTCAGATTTGTCAAGTTTATCAAGCTGACGACCATTATAGTGTGAGGCCATCTGCTCATACATATATGAGAATGTCTCAAGTGTAATCCTCAGATCCATTCCCATCACACTCATGCCTAACCACACAGCACCTCTCAAAGATCTACAGCGACGTCTCGCGGGCGAGGCTCTATTCAACGACCCTGGCCTCGGGAGTAAACCCCTAGAAAGATATTTGACCCTTGAGCGGATACGCGCACGTCTCATCGAGCCCGACTTCCGCGTCACTCATCAAGTCAACTCCCGGTTCTTTGACGATCTGCTGGCCCTTGTCAACCTCCTCGACATTGTGATTGCAAACGCGCAGTTTCTGTATCAGGGGCTCTCTCCGGTCACGCCTTCGCCCACAACCAGAATCAACGCCCTCCTACCCGCCTCTTCGACGACCATGAATACCGCTGTCCTCACTCCGGCTCTGACGCCTCAAGACACCACCAAGTTCAAGTCCTCGATTACGTCCAAAAAAGCCACACAATCCACAAAAATAAACATATACACAAGCGAAGACAAGGCTTTCGATGCAAGGGTCGACACCCTCGTATCGGACCTCCGCCGTATCCACGGTAACATCATTGACTCTTCGTCAGACGCGCGCAAGGAGGTCAAGACGGCTGTCGATGCGCTCCTCAAGCGACTAACATATTCGGTGCGCACGCGGCGTCCACCACGAAAGGATATCTATGAAGTTGCAAAGAAAATAGAGAACTTAGAGGGTCAAAAAGACTTCATGAAAGGATGGACCGCGAACTTGAAAGGCGTAGAGGAAGAGATTCCTTCAGAAAATGAATGAAAGGGGAAGTACGGAGGTAATCTCTACTACCAAAACCCATGTCAGAGCTGACTTACGAGGCACATGATGGATCAATAGATGTTACGCATATTTGATTTATAATTTAATAGACTGCGTGGACTGAACCCAATCAACCAACCAACCCCGTATGATACAACCCGTCTAATGGAATACGAGTAGTTGCGCAAGATGAAAACCCGCATGCAGCATGCCAGACAACTCAGAGTTCAATGCAATCGATGGCCCCCGATCTGCGCATAATGGCTCGTGACACTCGTATCTCCAACCCCCTCTCGTCGAACTGCGCCTTTCCCTTCATTTCAATGCTGTTGCGGGACTTGAATAGGAGTAGGATGTAGCGTGTTACAGAGAAAGCCTTTAGTCGAAGAATTTGCGGTTAGGGTTCGCACCGAACAATGTTTTGCGTACAGCGGGCATGGCAGTTTCTTGTAAGAGCTGCAGACGTTCCTCCAGAGTATTGTTGATCTCGATCTTGCCTTTACCACCCAGGATCATGACACCGCCGGCGCTACAACGGAGCGTGTCGTCAGTAAACTCTAGGTGAACCAAGAGAAACAGGACAGCACAGATAATGGATAGAAATAGTGCAGGGGGGCAATAGGTGAGACTAACCTTCCCTCCGGTAGGGGGTTCTCCTCGTCAAGCTTGACCTTGCTCTCTTTGCCGGTCTCCTTCTTATACTCCTTCTCGGCGTTGGAAGCGGCCTCCTTCACAGCGGCAAAATCGGCCTTGCGGGCGCGCACGGCGACCTCATCCTCGGACAGGGCGTACATGCCCTCGAGCAGCAGGTTCTTGAGCATGCCCTTATACTTGCCCTTGTCCTTGGTGCCGTCGGCCAGCTTCTTGGCGGCGGCCTCGAAGATGCCGTCGAGCAGCTCCTGCCGGGCGCCCAGGACCTTGAGCCGGGTCTTGTTGGCGACGGTCGACCGCGTGATCTGCTGCGACATGGTGGCCTGCTTGAACTTCTTGGCGTACGACCCATCGATTGCGTCCGTCTCCTGCCGGACCAGCTTCGACTTCTCGATACTGAACTCCTCGTTGGCCTTGATCTCGATCTCGCGTGCCTTCTCGAAGGCCTCTTGCTTGATGAAGGCGGTCATCTTGCGGAGCTCTTGCCCGACCTGGTTGGCGAGGGGTGGTTGGTTAGCCATGTTGATTCAATATCATGGTAGCTTGAACGAGTGTTGAGATAGTGCTCTTGGGCTAGGCCATTGCTGATAGGAAATTTGGACGGTTGGTCCTTGAAGTATGACACGAATAGCTCTCGGTGTGGCTCTCGAATGTGGTATGCAGTCTGAGCTACTTACTTGGTCGTCGGACAAGGCATGGACCTGCGACATGTTGGCGGTTCGGGGGGAGGATAGACTCGGGTATTGATGTATTGAGAGGGGGTCACAAAGGTCGAATAGGCTCGAACACAAGTTTGAGATAGCTCAAACAGCCAGTAGTGGGATCGAGGAAGCTCGGACAGGAAGGCTGAAGGTCTAAGGAATGTCCAAGTTGTCGTATTGTCGTAGGAGGTTCGTTGTTGGTGGGTCCTTCATCGGGGTAGCACAGGTAGCTGTCTCCAGTTCCAAGCTAGAAGTGTCGGCTGACAGGTGACGAACCGTGCAAGCCACAGGCCGATATGCCGATAGCAAGATAGCTGCCAGTGATGCTATCCTGTGGCTGGTGTCTATGGCATGCTCTCAACCTTGAAGGGTCACAGCCCACCATTGAGGCTCGAGTGTAGCCACAGCTTGGGCTCAGACAGTCGATACATCATTGTCTCAGCTTGTTGCTGCAAGTGGACGAATGGTCCATGGAAATGACTTGAATTAGGTCATCTAGTACAAGCACTTGAGTTGCATTGTTTCTCAGATTCAATGCAAACGGTACGACCCGCCACCTTCACCCTCCTCCTCTGTTCACCATCTGCTGTGGTCTTGCTGCGCTGGACAAATAGACCCATGGCCATCGAGACTCGTTGGATCTCGAACGGAGCACTTGGACCGTAATCTGCTGCAGCGTGTAGATCATTGCTCGCTGTCCACTTTCCCCAAGACAAGTCACTCATTGACTGTCAGTCGGTCGCATCTATCCTCCCAATCCCAGTCACGGCAACTTCAATGATTTCACTCAATCATTCGTCTCTTCCCCGCCGTTGTTTATAACATAGATTTCTTCGTTCATACCTCGTTATCTCCTAAACTCTCATTTCCAGCCCACAAGGTACTTGTACGATTCGATCGCGCCACTGGGTCGTCTTGTCTTTGCAATCCACCCTGCATACCTGCCTAAGTACCTAAGATATCTCCCGGTACCTTTCTGGGCCCCGTTGTGCCCTGTAGAACGCCACTGTAGCCCTGGAGAAAGAATTACAGCAGCCCAGCGCGGCAAAGCAGACCTGGACCCTTGTCCTTCCCAGCGTCATCTATCTTCTATCGAGTTAGCTCACACCACACTACCTCACTACTGTACGCCCACGCCTGCGCCTGACCTGGCCAAACAGCCACCGCTCTCCTCGTACCTGCGCGACGCCAGTAACCGTCTTGACCTGACCATCGTCGCCTTTCCTCTAACCCCTCGACGTTTCGTTCCTGGCTTCTATAATCGAGCCCAACTCTGGAATCAGTCTTTTCGAATCTTGGCTGTGTGTTTTCGAGGTGGCTGGTGCTTAGTTCAACGAAGCCTCATGCTCTGCCAAGGCAAGCTTTCATCTGCGTTTCTCGCCAGATGACCACGGCTTTGAGCTGAGTTCATCGCAATGGGGATCTTTAGCAATGTCTCCCCAGCGGGAACTCTAGCGGTCAGTGTCCAAGCCCCCTCTACTCCAGGCCAGCGCACGTGTCTAATAAGTAAACCTACTGCAGATCGGTGTCATTGTCGGCCTGATATCCACGAGCGTACAGTCCCTCGGCCTGACCCTCCAGCGGAAATCACACATGCTCGAAGATGAAAAAGGGCCACAAGAGTTTCAACGTCCGCCGTATCGAAGACGGAGATGGCAGCTTGGGATGGGCATGTTTGTCATATCGAATGTGCTCGGCAGTACGATACAAATCTCGACCTTACCGTTACCTGTACTCTCGACCTTGCAGGCCGCGGGCCTGGTCTTCAACTCGATATGCGCAACACTTATCCTAGGCGAGCCATTTACAAAATGGTCCTTCTGGGGCACTGCGCTGGTTACCGCTGGTGCGGCTATGATAGCTATCTTTGGCGCGATACCGTCCCCCGCGCACAGTCTACGAGAGCTTCTTGATTTGCTCGCTCGGTGGCCGTTCATCCTATGGATGTCATTACAAGCTGTGCTTGTCATCGGCATGGCGGTATCCGTTGACCTGGTCAACCGCGTGGGAAAGATCTCGATGAATCCCAAGTTCCGCCTCACTCGGGGCCTGATTTATGGGTGCATCAGCGGCATCTTATCTGCGCATTCACTGCTATTCGCCAAATCAGCTGTCGAATTGATTCTTAGGACGATCGCCGACAGCGACAACCAATTTGTGCATTGGCAGTCTTGGATGCTTGTGCTGGGGCTTGTGATCCTAGCACTGAGCCAGCTCTATTACCTCCATCGCGGGCTGAAGCTGGTATCAACCTCAGTACTATACCCCCTTGTTTTTTGCATTTACAACATCATTGCCATATTGGATGGTTTGATATACTTCCGGCAGACAGATCTCATATCACCATTACACGGCGGGCTCATAGCAGTGGGCACCGTCATCCTACTATCCGGAGTGTTAGCCTTGTCATGGCGACTCAACGATGAACAGCATCCCCCCGCTGTTGGACAGTCAACATTGACCCCCGGACTCGGATTTGTGGAAGACACGGAAGGCGAGGAATCTACTGTAGACTCCGATTCGCTCAGCGACGACGAAGCGCCAGTACCGCCTGTATACAATACTTTTGGTCCTGGAGAAAATACGCCACTTATACCAAGTCGTAAAACGAGCCACTGGCATGAGCGCGATGAGATATGGGACGAACTCGAAGATCAAGAGACTGCGAGACCCTCATTCAGAAGGCAGAGGTCAAGTACCATGCCTGGTACTGCGGCTAGTGAAGGTAGGCCTTTGTTAGGTGGGAAGCGTCCAATATCGGGTGGATCCACATCGTCATTAGGCGGCGCGGGGCCGAGCGGAGAGAACCCGAGAAGAATCTTTCGACGGCGGAGGAAATCTACGGGGTTTCCGGGGTTTAAAGCTCGATCACCAAGGCGGCGTAAGAGTTCTGCTACTGGAGGAGTACCCGGTGTACAAGATGCTTTGGGTGGTATCTGGAAACTGAAGTGGTGGAAGAGTAGAGACGACAATGCCTCGGATGTAGCCGTCTCGAGTCCACCAGGAAGTGGTGGACAGCCTTGGGCGGGAGAGCCAGGCAGATATCAAGACGAGCCCGAAGAACAACCCAGCCCACAAGTAAGGGGGAGTCCCGCACCGACGCGGCCACCTCATCAAGGTCCGAGAGGAGATGAAGCTGTCTGAGAGATACCAGGTTTTCTTTTCATTTGGTCCTAGCGAATGGTGATACTGGGTTGGCGTGGCGTTATGCTCCAAGAAATGGATAGCTGGTATATTGAATAGCTCCAATGAGACTACCATATTTTCTTACCGTTGAATACGTTGTCCGACTCTGGAGAGACGATTCGATGCCTCATCCACTATGACCTTCTGCATACAATGTAGTCATGTGAAATCGGCTCTTGACTGTTTTCAGGTGAATGACTCGACAATCAGGATGGAGCGCCGGGGGCCACAGCCCTCCACGTGCTATATCTTCAGAACGTAGTAACCTGGTGTGTGTTTAGTGTCGCGTCAAGTTTGAATCCGGCAGTTGACGAAGGCAGCTTTCGTTTTCTCAAACAAAACAGAAGTCTGGCTGTAGGCCTGGCAAATCTCACTACACAAAGCTTGTCTCAGCATAGACGACGGAACCGCCAAGGGCGGCGACACTTTTGGCTTACGTGCAGAGATGTAAGGATCCTTCTGCGACGCCTAAATTTGCGCGCTGGTCAGCCATGGTTAGCGAAAGGTACCTGCCTGGGCCAGTAGCGGTGTGTCTTTTAGGAAATGTCCATGATGCTATGCTATTGCTCGCTAACCTACAATTTGAGGACTTATGTACAGCGACTGGCCGGGAAATCGTTTGCAGAATGAGGTTATCACGGCAAGGGTCTTGGTATACCTTGAATAGATCCCACGTGAGATACTGGTGGAACCGCGATCTGCCCGCAATGTTCCCGCAATGCGAGATCTTGCGTTTGTTGCTTCTGACATGGGTCTCTGGTCTCTTCAGTCCGACATACCCACATCGTGTCAGCACCCTATATCGCTTTAAAAGCATGGCAGCGGCGTGAGTATGGTGCTCCAGGGAAATTTGGACTGGCAAATAGTGAGAAATGAAAGCTTGACCTGCATTGAACAAAGCTTTACTGAACATGGCCAGTGGAATAGAAGTGAGTGTGATAGAGAGCTTGATAGAGTGAGTGGTGCAGGGACGATGAAGGGTGCTGGAGAGAGGAGTCGAAATAAAGTTCAAAGTACCGAGATTTCCATATCAATCACAAGAAAGCAGAGATGTCTCAAGTAAAATCAACTATTTTAATCTGTCGCCTGAAGAGTGAGGTTGCTGACAACATTTCGGGGTGCGTGGGCCAGGTTTTCGCTCTGAGTGGCAAGCAGGATCCAAGCGAAGGATTCGGATGTTTGACGAGGGCCTGTCCTCGGTACGTACCGGTATATCTATGGAGTGGCGATTTCAACTCACGGGTTACACCCCGGCTTGCAACTCAACATAAGTTGACGAAACGATTAGCTTCGAGAGGCTGACCCAACACTTGCGACCACGAGTGACGGGCGCTGAAAGTTTGTGGATGCGATCGCATAGGTAAGTAGGTAGTCCGTAGAGGGCCATGCTCGGCCGGTCAGTCATCAAAGTGTCCACATGCGCAATTCATTTAGACGGACCTTCCGCACATTCATGTAAGGTCCTTGGGACGCAGCGATAATACTAAGATGAATACTTTTCGATTGTGTCTTTCCAGCTTTTAGATACGGGAAGTCTTTTGTGAATGATGCTGCTGCCTGCTGGAGCGGCGCTGGTGTGTTACCCAAGGTCGATCGCATGCTTACTAAGGGGCGAACTTCTCAAGCCTCAACTTGACGACAATGCCCACTGGCTGACCCTTGGCGCACGCCTCCGCGGTCTTTCTCACGCTCTCTTCGCTTATCACTTATCTACCTTCGGAACAGCGGGTAACTTCAAGATGCCTGCTCTAGCAAACGGGTTTTTGTGTTTTCGCCATCCCAGCTGATGTGGCTTCCGTGTCGCCATCGCCTATAGTGATGACAGGTCTTGGGTTGTTCCAATAAGTACTCCCGAGTTACTCAGATAGATGGGTGGAAAGCTGCAGCTGTACGACAACACCAACGAGGTTGTCACTTCACCGATCAGTTTCCTCCATTACGTTTCATCATGTTTAGATCTTCCAAGAAAGTCAAAGGGCCTCCTACTATCCCCACGGATCACATTGTGCCTATCCATGCTGAAGATGATACACCCAGACATCGCTGGAATGTGATGCACATTTTGTTGCGTATTGACGATGGATTAGATCCTGACAAGCTTGAGCGAAGTTTATGGGCACTCCTCGACCGACCGGGCTGGTGCAAGTTGGGGGGTCGCTTGCGACGGAATGTGCGCTCACACTCTTCAACCTACGGGCACACTACCAGTACTAATTCTCACAGGTTAACAAGGGCATCGATGTACATATCCCCAAGCGATTCAGCGCGACACGACCTCCAGTCACCTTCTTCCACCAACATCGTCGCACCAGCATCAACCATGACTCTCTTGCCGCGAAGCTGCCTGGCGCAGCTCAGGGGCAAATCCAGATGATCAACGACACGGAGCGATTCCTGCCTCTCATGCGACGGCCCGAGGATCCCAAGGTTATCCGCGATTATCTGAACAGCGACCTCCCCGCTCTCGGCGTGCACGTGGTGACGTTCACTGATGCGACTCTAGTAACGCTGCGGCTCTCGCACCTCCTGCTCGATATCGTCGGGATCAAGTGCTTTCTCGAGGCCTGGAGCGCCGTGCTTCGCGACGGTGCGGCCGCGGTCATCCCGCCCGTGCACGGCCTCGAGTCCAGCCCCATGGACCGGCTCGCCGAGCGCCCGGCAGAGACATTCATGCACGCGGACAGGCTGCTGCGTGTGGGAATGCTCTTGCTCATGGGTCTGCGAGTGCTGTGGCACTGGTTTCTGCAGCGCATCGGCAGTACCGAGAAGGAAGAGGAGCGCCGCATCATCTGTATGCCTGCCGGCTACATACGATCGCTGCGTGAAACCGCAATGCAGGATCTCGAGAACGAGAGGGGTCTAGACGAGAAGGCGCCATTCATCAGCGAGGGAGATGTGCTGAGCGCTTGGTGGGCAAAACTACTGACGCCACACGTATCAGCGTACAAGTCGCAGACGGTGGCCATGGTCAACGTCCTCGAGTTGCGGCCGCTCTTGCGGTCCTCGGGGTGGCTATCGGAGGGGACTATATATATTGGCAACGCGCATCTTTACGTTTCGGCATTCTCGTCTGCGGGCAAGGTTCTCTCAAACTCGATTGGTGCCCTCGCGAGCGCCGTGCGGCGGTCCATTGTGACTCTCGGCAGCAGAAGCCAAGTGGAGGCGTTCATGGCGCTCAAAGAGAAGACACCCAGTGGCTTCTTCATCCTCGGCGACCCGGGGATGCACATGTTCTGCAGTACAAACTGGACCAAGGCCAAGCTTTACGAGATCGATTTCTCCGGTGCGTTGGTGAAGGAGGGAAGTCATAGATTGAGTCAGGAAGCAGGACGGCCGGCGACGATATACTATCACCCACTGGAGCCGCCGCAATTCCCGATGATGAAGATACTGTACATTACGGGGAAGGATGCAGAGGGAAATTATTGGATGTGTGCCAGACTCACGAGGGACCTCTGGGCCCGCATCGAGAAGACGTTACCTTACGAGCATCCCGTTGTTCGCAGCCCGGAGATCTGCTGAAGACATCGATTTCGTAGCCTATTTAAGCAGATGTTCCCACAAACACTTTCTCGGCCGACATGTAAACGTACATGCCCATCGTTGATCCAATATCTATCAGAATCAATAATCTTCGTGTATATCACTGAGTAGGATCAATCGACTCACCGTCGTGTGTTCAGCATGCGCATAACTTCGTGCTTTACAAGAACTGAGAACCACACATGCCGGCCTTATGTAACAATGATTCGCGGTTTGCGTATCGGATTGCATGTCACAGCGCACGACGACAGCTTCTATATGATAACGCTCGACTACTCAGCGGCACTAGATGACCAGGGCTCGAGCTTCCTTGCCTTATACCTCAAGAAGCTGCCCGCGAACGACGAGTGTACACTCGTGTCGAGTTCAGTACGTTGGATATGGTGCAAGAAAGGGACTCGCTTCAAACCATCTATATCTCCCAGAGGTCATCTACCAACTGGAAAATATGGCCCTAGGCCCTAGACGCATGCATTTTCAGACCATCAATATCTGGTATAATTGAGGACGACAGCGATCTCTTTTACACATATATGTGCACAAACACGAAGCCGTGATCCATGCCCAAGTCAGTTATCGGTGGTTCCACACGCTCCCGCGAAACACTCTAGCCAAACATTACACGCCGCCTTACCAGGGCTGAAGCTGAGACATATAGAACATCACTGGCCTCATCGGCGCTTCCCAAGATCCCGCCCCCCCGGTGATTGTCTATCCACCACCAACAGCAGAACTTCCAAAAAAAGCATACTCTCGCGGCTCGAATCGCCGCCAAGCGCTCGGAGACGAGCCTTACTCCGGTCCCCAGCTCCACGATGGAAGTCAAGGCAGGGAGCCGAGCCTCACCACGAGGCCTGCCAGGGATTTTGCCTCTGCTACGTGGTCCCGCATACAGTTCCTGAAGCGATGGGGCTATCGTAACGTCCATCCTCGCCCGTTACCATGCCATGCCATGCCATGTGCACCCGCGGCCCCGTTTCCCAGGACAAAGGGGTGCTGTAGGTGCGTTACCAGCAGGCACGCCATCGTGGCATTTTTCCCTTGCTGCACGGCGTGCCTCGACGATGGGCCTTTTGGTCTGGCAGGTTCCGCGGTACAAGGGTGGCAGGTATGAGGTACCTACCTGACTCATCCACTCACAGTTGGGTATAGGCAAGCTTGTGGGCGGCACAATGTAGAATCTGCAGGGGTTTAGCATGACGAACGAGAGGAGTAGCGACAACGTCAGGGGGGGCCCGCGCCGATCGAAGGGCGCGGCATCTGCTGCGGGAGAAAGCAGGTATGTAGCAGAAGACAATCTATTTGGGGGCGCTGTCGTGCGACCAGACCAAGGTATGTATGCCCTCGATACATGCGCATACCCAGATCCCCGTTGCTCCGCTCGGCCGCGCTGACGGACGGAGGCCAGCACGCCCCACGGTCACCGGGCTTCGTGCTCGACTGGGCCGGCCCATGTGGTTCGATAGACCATCGGCGAGGCTTTGTGGCAAGACTACGACACGTCCCGGCAAGCGACCGCGTAGTGAGACCTCCTCGTGGCAGCCCTAGAGCCCGCTGAGGGCCCTCATACGTGTTCACCACCGTTTCGTGATTATCATGGTGTGTGTGTGCGTGTGTGTGTGTATGTGCTCAGGTGGCAGCATACAAGGAATCCTTCTGAATGCACGACACCTAGGCATGTTTGTGCTGCGGGTCAGACGCCCTGCGACCCAAGATCTTCACCGTTGCATTGGGGTCCGTTTGGAGATCCTGAATCCAGTGTTACTGTGGGACGGTTTTGGCTGCGCAGCGAAAAATTGTATAGTAAGTTGTGTATGCATCTCTTCGAATATTTGATAGGTATCGATGACTGGTTTAATGAACCATTGCTGACTTATACGGTTGTGAATGGATATGATGCCCATAATGAACGTGGGACTACATTAATCTGTGGACGCTTCATGATGTTAACTAAGAGTGAACGATACAGACTCACTCACGCGAGGGGCTACTAGACTAGAGGCAATAAGGAATCAAGTCGGGCAAGTATTTAGAATTTCTTGTACTGTCAGATCTAAGATGGGTATACATGCAATTTCCCGAACAGGACTCGGAGATGAGAATGGCTCAATGGGCTTTATACATCGTAAAAACATCACCACCAGTCCAGATCTATCTTATGCACACCCTCTTTGAGCAACGGGAGCACCACCAAAACGCCAATTATGCTACTACTCAAACAAGAACGCCTATACTTTCCCAGCGGATATTTACAGAAACAAGGTACACTTACCACCATCTTCTCTGCCTTTGCTGCGGCTTTTTGTTGTCTGTCTTAAGCTGCTGCAAGCGCCGAAGCTTCTCGCGATTCCGCGGGTCTAGCAAGCCAACGTGTCCTTCATCGTGAAACCAGTGGTAATCAGCATCAGAGCCTCGCATGTCGTGTCCCTGCATTTTGACACGCTGTACTTTTCGAAGTTTCACGAGGCCATAGCGGCAGACCAAGAGTGAAAAGATTACGGACAGGCCCGTGACGGCGCTGAACCCCCAATTCGTCTCCTCAATGAAATTCTCGAGATTCATTCCGTATAGGCCAGCAATAAATGTGCCCATGGCTAAGCCCAGGGTGCCCACACTGAACTTAAGGTCCAGAAGCATCAGCGAATTCCGATTCGAGTCCAGGATGGCACGGATACTTGTATGGATTAGCTGGAGTAGTTGCACCTGTGCAGTATGCAGAGACTTACATTTCCTCGGTGTTCCTAATGGAAGACACAAGGTTCTGGGCTTCTTGCACAATCTCGTCGCAAAGTTTATGGTAGGACTCTAGCAGCATCTCTATCTCGGTATGGTCATCTAATTGGCGATGGATGTCGTGTGTCTTTTCGGTTAGGTACATGGATGCCAAATCATCATCTGCCTCGAGCAACTCCTCGATGGCATCGCGAACCAGCTTTGCTTTTTGTTCAAAGGTGCTGACTCGTTTGGATAGAATGAGCAATATACGTAATTTGTGTCGGTCGATGTCATCCTCGAGCTCACCGAGAATGCGGATCACAGGGTCTCGGACGGCCTCGAATTCGGCTTCCAGTTCGGTTCCGACAGACTGGAGGACAGCCTCGAGTGCGCGGAATTCATATGGTAAGCCGCCGTTCGTTGTAGGTGTCTTCTGTTGCAGTTTCCCTTGTAGATCATACATAAAAGCAGATTGAGGATAGGACGACCTTGTTCCCCATGTATCAAACAATAGAACTCGGTCGTGCTTGATGAGGACCTTGAGATGGAGGAGGTTGAGGAGAATGGCTGTCGGACGGACGAGAATGTGCGGCAAGTTCGACGAGTCAATTTTGCGCAAGTCGCGTGGGAGTAGGCCAAACTATACACTATTAGCTACAAGACCCAGCATTTTGATGGACTGAGACTGGACAAACCCGGGGGATAAGCTCGCTTTTCTTAAACTCGCTATCGACTATTACAGCTTCGCCGTTCCCGTCGACTTCTGTGCACCGCAAGCGAGGCTCCAGGGCAGCTTTTTGACTGAGCTGTCGCCTCGTGTTGAACATGGAATTGTTACCACCTTCGCGGTCAACGTCGGGAATGTCATCGGGCTCGAGGCCTTTGCCGGCTTTCCTGGTACCGAGGCCCTGCAGCCATTCTTGCCATGTTGGTTTGCACTGACTCTTCTGGCTAGTCGAGGAGCTATAGCGATGACCAAGAGGCGAGGTCGCAGGTAGTATAACCCTGGTAGGACGTAGTGCTCGCGAGGATCGCTTGGGAATTAGTGACCCCAAGTCAAGTATGCCTGAACGAAGGCAAATTGGCTTCTCCTGCACAGCTTTGTTTGGGTATCGAATTGCTGCGCAGGGCGCTTTGCGAGCAGCTCGCGATATGGCGTTGGACCCATCATGGTTGGAACTGAAGAAGCGCAAGGACTCGGACTGATGACGCAGGAAACGAAGCAGCCTGACGGAGGGTACCGGCAACTGCAATGAGGCCATTGCAAATCTGCTCATAAGGAGAAGCAGAGTCTAGCGATATATTTCCATGATGCGGTAGATGAAAATCGCGAAGGCGTTGGCATATCTGCAACAGTTCTAGCATTGTAGACTTTTAGTTACCAGGTGAAGGAAAAGCTTGGCTGTCGTCAATTTGGCACTTCGCGGCAGTCCGCAGCAGTCCAATGCAGCTGTGCACTGGCGCCTGGCCTGACCAGCTGAGCCGGCTCATCCCAGCTGTTGACCAGCTGATACGAGCAGAAGACCCATCCCAGCACGTGGAATACTCTACATGTCTTATGTGTGACCTTCCCGACGGGCAATTCTGCCACCATCATTATCACGTATTGACGGCGGCTTTTCGATACGCCAAAGTCAATAGACCCGGAATAAGTCTCCTGGCTCGCTATGCGTCTGCACAGACTCCCTATACGAAGAGATACGGAGGACGGTGATGGCTGATTAGGTGTAAAGCAACGATGAAATTAACACCAATCAGGATTCGCGGCAAACGCCGCCGTAAAGGAGAACCTGCTGTCCCTAAACCCCGAAAATCTTCCAGAAGCGAGGTTCTCGGGAGGCCACAGAAATCTCGCAGAACCAAAGCATCGTTCATTGAGCGTAAAGTTCCTCTAGAGGTGCTCGAGCGAATATTTTGGTTCAGTGAGAACGTCAGATTCCCCCAGTCGAGCCTTCGGCTCGGACGACTTCTATCGGAGCCACATACCCTCCGTCAGACCTTCATCCAGGCCTTTGGACCTACTTGGGATGTTTGGTATGGCTGCGTGTATGATAGGGCGCCACAGATGTCGGATAGGATGATATGCAGCTACGCTGGGTGGGAAAACGACTCTGCTCGCTTTGGAGGAAACCCCGAGTTTCAGGTATATTTTCTCAAATAAGGCTGTAAGGTAGCAACGAATGACTAATGTCGAGCAGTCTTCGATTCTGGAGTGCACTTGGGCCACTGTCCCTCTGATACTCGACTGCTGGGATGCCTGGGTCCGACGCTACGCGAATCAGAGACTCTTTCAGCATGTCGGAATTTGGAATGCTCCATGCACAGCTGACGACGGTGATATGACACATGGCAATGCCAGACAGTATTTCCTCCACGACTATTGCGCATTTCGTCAAATTGAATGCCAAGATGATACCGAGAGTGCTGTCGATTTTCAACGCGAACTGAATACTGTCACGCGTATCGAAGTTCACAAAGACACCCAAATTCCAGATCAACTTCTGGTAGGCCCTTGGACAGATGACACACTACAGAAGTTATTCTGGCTAGTCCGGGCCGGTGCTCGCTTATCTTCTGAGCAGACCTGGGAGGTGACCCTACAGGGTTTCCAGAACGCAATCATCGACACATATCCACCCAGTGGCCAAGTTAACCTGACCATCGTTCGACTCCTCGACACTTTGGAGGCCTTTAAGACATGGCCTAAGTACATAGTTGCAGAAGAGTACAGCAAGGTTGACCGAGTTTGCCATCACAACGACTGTACTATTACTGCCAAAGTAGCCCACAAATACGCCTATATACGGTCCCGACTCTCTAGATTTGCGGAGGATTGATCATAGTCTACCAACCAGCACTTCTCCATAATTCGGGATACAAACTGATTAGGCAGGTTGCTCCTGAGAGACACACCGCATAATCACGGACGAACTGAAGTTCCATGGAAGCGTACCTCGCCAGAGATTGATATCCCGTATCCCTTCATCCAGGTGCTTCCAAATCTTCGCATTAATAAGCGACGATTAAAACCGATATGTACTGCTTAAAGGGACTTGTTTTCTATTCGTGATAACATCGGACCGACTCGGACCTCAGGTGAACATGGCAGGCCCCAACCCGACCAAGAAAAACGTGACTACTTCAACGATGGAGTATCCATCTTCTGTTCGTCTAGGAGACAATGCCGCCGAGACACTATTAGAGTTCCGCAAATAAGGGGCTTAACCACACCGAACAATGTCGACCTCGCAAGGCAATGATATCGCTCCTCTAGGCAACAGCAACAGCAAGAGCTAGATAGTGATCAATGTTCACGCACCGATCCCCCAGTGCTGACAGACTTCCACTTTCGAGTGGAGTAATCAGGCTTGGAGCGATCTGCCAGGCCCATTCCTGCGCCTTGCCACATCAGCAATAGAATGAAGTCATAGGTAACTAAACTTAGACTTGGGTACTGTGGTGAATATGCCATGGAACTGAAGATCGTGAGAGGTTGCGGACAGTAGTATTCCATACTGGCGCATGGCGACATCACCTATGTTGTTGATCAACATGTCTGCAATGGGTCACCACCGTCTTTATCCGTAGACGACCCTGCTGCACGCAGTGTTCAGCTACTACGCTTATCATGCGGCATGCAACCGGCACAATTTGGGAGCTGAACTCTTCTCTTGCCACGCAGCGCAGATTGAAAGAGAGTTGCAAGCTAACGTTGCATATGTGCCAACCGTCTGCATAGTACGACCTTCTGCGACATGCAACTGAAACTTACGAGCAGCCGTGCTGGTGAAGGGGTAGCACCCTCCAACCTCAGTCTCAATAAATGCTATTGATTATGTCTATGGGCTCACCGCAAGGATTTCAACATTGGGCTACAGCCTCAATGTTTGTTGTGGGCTTCCTAACCTGGCAATGAGAGGCCAGATGCAGGCCCATCGCTACGACCTCGACACATAACGTGGCTCGGTCTGTTCGCCGTGACCATATCCTCGTCTTACTTACCACAAACCAGTTCTAGCCTGCTGCTCGACGAGGTGAGGTTCTCAGGCTTCGAAGACACCCTCGTCGCGGTCGGCTGTAAAATATCCTCATACTTGACTCTCAAGCCATATTCTCTGCTTTCCCTGATACGACGATACGCGATCATAGAACAGGATTGTATAGCATTTAGCAGGGAATTCAATCCTATCTGTAAATATCGTTGGTTCAGAGCGGTTGGGGTGATATTCAGTTCCCTGGACCCCACACAACGACCTTCCATAGCACCTCACCACCTACATGTATATACACGGATAAGTTGTGGTATTCTTGACTCAGGATGATGTGCTGGCAGGCACCCTGGTGCCGTTTTTTCACTGCCCCTGGACGTTTCGGGACCGCACGGAAATATTGCTAATCAGCTATTGGTGGGAGGTACTTGTCAACAAGGAGAGGAGGGCATGCAGATAACGATCAAGGAATAGCACCATCATGCCTACATGTGTTTCGAGAGAAAACCCCAAGCCTGAGTTAGTGACAGCCTGGCGACGGTCCACCATGGATCACGATATTGAAATGAATTCGAGATAGTGGCAGGTCGTTGCGAAAAACGACTCTCTTCTGACTACATCGGGTAGTACAATCGTGAGAATCCCTGCGTTTTGAACGCTTGGGAGCATTTCGAGGGTCCTGCATGCGGCCGACTCGTCGTCGCCCTCTCGGGAAGATCTCTTGGCGCTGTCGAGACACCATAGAGTCGCTATACATTGTGGTCGCTCATTGTATCGGCTGTTGTTGCAGTAGAACGTAGAGCCATTCGTTATATCTCAGATCTTGCCGCAGATATAGGACAGATGAAAACCGGTGTTTCCCGGAGAGGATTTACAGCTAACCTGGTCCCCTGATGCCTCTTCGGTCATGCTGGTCCGTTCTTCAGCCCTCTGAAACTCGCCAGATCCTGCCCCATGCAAACGCAAGGCTGCACCATACTCTCGAACTACATGGGCTTCGGGGCTTAGAACATTTCGACACGAGACGCAATCCTATGCCAAAAACAACGCATCTTGTAATAGTTGGAGGCAAGCAATCTTGATCTGCGTGCATGTGGATTTGCTGGACCAGACTTACAATGAAAGCACAATGGCAGAAGTGCAATTATAGTCGAACCACAACAGCAATGTCACACAAGGCCATGTTCTCATAGATCTAACAGTACCGATAGTGCCAAAGTCGGCGCGAGAAAGTCCAGGACAAACTCCAAGGTGGCTCGGCTCTTGAAAAAAGGAAGGGATTCTATCCCTAGTCCTCCCTAGTCCAGGTATAGAAACAGCACACATGGTCGATCATCTCGAAAGAAGGGAGGAGCTGTACTCTGACGCGAGGCCCTAGAAAACGGGTTCTTCGGATGAGGTAAAGACGACTGGGGAGAGGAAGCAATCCAAGAACGGTTAGGTAGGGCGAGTCTCGGGCACTCTGGCACAAATGTGCATGTGGCACTCGACTCAGCTCTGGGGACCTTTTCCGGGGTCTGGCATTTGAGTCTGCCTGGCCCAGTCTCAGGTGTTGACGGGCGATGAAATTGATGAGGTCGACACGACTTCTGGGAGTTTTCAATTTGACTCCGAATTCTATCTGGCTTGTTCTCAGTTACACGCAGTTGAGTTGGCAAGGTCAAGGTGGAGGCCGAAATGGCCGTGTTTTTGTTTACGGCCCTGCGCTGGCAAGGCCGTATTTGACGAATGATGATGATGGATGACTATGGCACGAATTGACCTGCGGCTACTCACGCGGACAAGTACCATATTAGTGGCCATAGTGTGTCGTTGCTTACGATCCGGCTAGACTGGCTGGCGTCAAAGGCGAGAAGTGGCTTGCTCTATCATTACGCTTTGTACCCTGTACATGGCGTAGACGAGCGGCGACCCTCACTCTCTCTCGATCCTTGCATAGCGAGACTAAGGTCATGCGAGCAGCGCGTGGGTGCCGGCAACGTGGAAACGGGGTCTGACAGGGCTTGCGTGAAGAAGGATTGTGTGCGTAAAAAGTTACCTACCGAAGTCTCAAGTAACCCTGCGCAATATCGTGGCACCCAGGGCCCTGTTAAAGCATGGTTCTTGCAGCTGAAGGTTCCTTCACACTACCCATTACCGCTTGGCTGAATCCTACGCTGAGAGATGGCAAACGGCGAGTAATCAGAGGAACCTGAACTAGGTACTTCTCAGAATGGGTCTCGTTATGTGTCAAGAAGTTGTTTGCGCCCAACACGCTCCTAGTTACATGCACGGTTCTTTCGCGCCAGAGTTGAGCTATGAAATTTGAGGTCTGACTGGAGAGTATATAGGCTCGGTGAGGGAATGCTCCCAGCAGCCATGTGGTTTCAAGGAAGTCTTTGCCATGCCATGCAGCAAAACGCAGACGCAGCCTGGAGTCGTCCTGAGCAAGCCAGCAGCAATTGCAGCAGTATCAGCAGCAACAACCTCCGGCCTGCACACCATCACCATCATCGTCTGGTGACACGCAACGCAACCCTCGACTTGCCGTCGTTGTCACCGTCCGCCGAACATCTAACATGCCTTCACATGCTATGTCTATCGACAACCTGTGCATCGCTGATGCACAGGACGACTACGGTCGATCACCCAACTGGGCATCTCCAGAGGACTGGGACTGTTATCAAGAGACGATTCGACGCCTCTACCTAGACGAGAAAAGGCCACTCAAAGACGTCGTCGTGATCATGGAGACAGAGTACGGCTTCCGCGCAACGTATGTATAGCCTCCGTATAAGACCCTTACCCATTCTGCCCACCCATCACGCCTACTTGACCCCATCACCCTTCATCATGCCTCATCCCCCCCTTGCCAGACGCCGGACGGACCCTCGTTAGCCCCGCCGGCCCTACGAGTTTTCGGTCCCGAGATCAGCACTGACAGCTTCGTCTATTCAGGGCCAAGATGTACAAGACGCGATTAGCCAAATGGAAGATGCTGAAGAACCGTCCTCGTGGGAGCGGGCATTCATAGGGATGAGCATCACACGTCGAGCGAGGCCTGAGAGGAGCGACAAGGAGGGGGGGAGGGAATGAAAGCCAGGCTAGCCATAATCAGCCAGCCAGCCAGCCGATCCAGCACCTGAAGGTACCATCACCTTGGATAGCGCATCGACGACGTACATATCTGCGCGCATCTTGTTCGGTCAGCGACTCAGCGAACTCCATACCTTACTTCGGCGGCCCTACGAACCCCCCCTGTCTGGCCCGGGATGATGGGCTCGCATCGCATTGCACCACCCAAATCCCCGTCCCGCGCTACGTGCCCAGCTTACTGGAACGTCGTGTCCACACGTGCCACGCGAGCGAAAGGAGAAAACCCGACGACGTTCGACAGTGTGTCGTACGCCAGCCACCCCCTTGGACCTTTGGGACGTGTGGCGAGTGGCTGGCTGCCTCTTGCCCTGAGCCCTGGCGTAACGCCGCTGGCCTTTTGGTATCGCATCCTAGCTCCCTGGCCCGTCTTTCGTGCACCAGCTGTTGTTGGTGCCGGAGCACCGGTCCAGGCTGGGAAACTCGTCTGCGGCTATTCAAACGCTGGTTGGTTACCAGCGACCAGGACGGCATGGGCTGTGATTGGCTGCTCGCATGCTGCTCCAATGCTTCTCTCTCTCACCCTCATGCAGTTGGGCCGAACTCGATGGCACTTTTGCTCTACGTTTTTATGCTTCTTCCTGTGTCTCTCTCTTGCAGCGGCCGTAGCCGGAGATGACCGGCATGATGCTGCTTCGTACAGGTGTTCTGGGAGTTGTTGGGATTGGCTACCTGTCTACTAGGTACCTCTTAGCCATTGGTTCTTTTTTGGCCGCTTTGGCTTTTTGCCATCCCACGACACTGTCAACGTCGAATGGACTCAAGCTGTTGTTGATCCCCTCGAAACCCCTGACGCCTCTTTTATTTTATCCCCTACCTGATACTACCCCTGTATTACACTATGTACATACATACATCGCATCGCTTGTCGTTCATCTCGTTCCATGTCAGCTATTGCATCCGCTATCACTCATCGGGCTCGGTTCGGTTTGGTTCATTGTCATTCTTGTTTTGGTTTGTTTTTTCAGCAGGGCATGGGAAGCGTTCAAGGATTCTAGGATACAAAGGTGCATTTTTCAGCAGGTTGGGATTCGGCCCGCGTGAGCTCGGCACAGACTTCGGGTATAATCTTGGTGTGGCGGTAGTGTGTTGTTGTTGTTGCTGCTGCTGTCGTAGTTGGTGGTTGTAGTGGGTGATGGTCGCATATGCCGCCCTCAGCTGCGACCCTCAGTCTCTACACTCCACCATCCATCGGTACCACGGCCATGATCCTTGTACGGCAGGTATGTATCATCAAATCGTGATCGCCACGATTGACATTTCCCGTCACTAGAGGCACTTAGGCGGCGCAGCTCCGGTCATCGATGCATTAGACGGCGTCGGGCAATAGGCAATAGGCAATATCACAGGATATACGAACCATGGTCTCTTGCGCTTTGCGAACAATGCATGCATAGTAATAGTAGGGCCCCCCCCCTCATATTCCTTCGGGGCTAGTAGTATGGTGGCTAGCTCGTCTGTTAGTGTGGCCGGTCTTCTCGTCTCGTCCAGCTCGTCGTCGGTGAAGCAATGAAGCCAAGTCTCGAGTGGGACTGGGAGTCTGGGACACAAGTCTCGCGAGCCCAAGGCAACGGCAGTGCTGTGCCGCATCTCCGCATCGTCATCCATGCAGATGCAAAGCGCACATGTCGGAGTGCTTGCGTAGGGTGTCCCAAATGCAGCCGTAGATACATTAGCCCGCGCAGGTTTCCCAGCCCGTCTCTCTCTCTCTCTCTCTGTGCTGCATTAGTAAGTTGCGTAGAATCAGGGCAGTATCCAGCGGGTCACTACTCTATCTACCAGGTATGTACACATGTATGTAGCTGTCAGCTTCTTTCTCCAAGGTTCTACTTCTTGCATCTTCGGTGGGGGGGGGGGGGGGGGGGGGGGGGGGGGGGGGGGGGGGCGGGGGGGGGGC